>JAPXFY010002976.1:0-5000 GCA_030674185.1 Monoplex corrugatus
TGTTTGTGTCGCTGTCGTTCTTGTTGTTCTTGTTGTTGTTGTTGTTACTGTTCTTGTTACTGTTCTTGTTGTTGTTGTTGTTGTTGTTGTTTGTGTCGCTGTCGTTCTTGTTGTTCTTGTTGTTGTTCTTGTTCTTCTCCTTCTTCTTGATGTTGTTTTGGGTTTTGTTTGTTAGTTCATCGATTGTATGTTTGTTTGTTCATTGTTTGTATGTTGTTGTTTTTTCGTGGCGGTGATAATTAACCTTTTGACCCCTGCACTCTATCCACCACCATTCTGCAACGTCAACCAGGCTAGCAAAGCAAAAACTTAACCCCTTTAACTCCTTCACCATATAGAAGAAGCTGGTAGAAAGGATGAGGGAGTCAAAGGGTTGAGTTTTTAGCTGAAGGACAGAGTGCGGCAGTCAAAGGACTAAACTTCACTACTGTCGGTATAGCACTGTGCAGTGTCAGCCGGAATAGCTCAGTTGGGAGAGCGTTAGACTGAAGATCTAAAGGTCCCTGGTTCAATCCCGGGTTCCGGCACGGAACATTATCCGGCGGTTGACATTTTTTTTTCTATTGTCATATTAATTTTTGTTTAGTTCATTTCAGATATTTCTTTATTTATATATTTACTTATTATTTTTTTATTTATTTATTTATTTATTTATTTATTTATTTAATTCAGTTTTGTGTATGTATCTCTGTATTAATATTTTCTTTTATTTATTTATTTATTTATTTATTTATTCATTTATTTATTTATTCATTTATTTTATTTATTTATTTATTTGTTTATTTATTTATGTATGTATTTATTTATTTATTATTTATTTATTTTATTTTTATTCTGTTTCGTGTATGTATCTCTGTATTTATATTTTCATTTATTTATTTGTTTATTTATTTATTTGTTTGTTTGTTTGTTTGTTTGTTTGTTTGTTTGTTTGTTTGTTTGTTTGCTTATTAATTTTACTCGTTTGATTGTTTGTTTATGTGTTTCTTTTTTTGTTTATTTATTCATTCATTCATTTGTTCATTTATTCAGTTTTGTTTGTTTTATTGTTTGTTTGTTTGTTTGTTTGTTTGTTTGTTTGCTTGCTTGTTTGTTTGTGTGTTTGCTTGTTTGTTTGTTTGTTTGTTTGCCTATTAATTTTACTTGTTTGATTGTTTGTTTATTTGTTTCTATTTTGTTTGTTTATTCAGTCATTCATTTGTACATTTATTCAGTTTTGTTTTTTTGTTTGTTTGTTTGGCATGTTTGTTTGTTTGTTTGTTTGCTCGCTTGCTTGCTTGCTGGTTTGGTGTTTGTTTGTTTGTTTGTTTGTTTGTTTGTTTGTTTGTTTAATCATTTATTTATTTATTTATCTGTTTACCTATCCATCAACTTATGTATTATGGAAGCTGACTGTGAGGCCACCCAGAAATGAGAGTCAACATGAAGGGGCACACAATGTCATCATGAGTCACGAAGATCCACGGTCATGAAGTACAAGCTCCTGCAGGCAGATAGAAAGGCCAGTGCTCTCCCCTTATGCCAAACAGACCTGTGTAACGTCCCCTACTGTTAACTGTTCACACTCAGCCAGCAGATCCAGACACAGAGAACGACACCCTGGTGAGGAGACCACCCAGCGACAGACATCCACCAACCAACCACACCAAGGACCCAGAGGTGATTTGAACTTGGGCACGGTAGTAGCACGAGAAGCTTTGACGTGGTGTTAGCCCTGATATGGCTCTAGTAGTCGGTTGGGGTATAAGCACGAGAAGTTGACACTGAGGCCACTGAGGGATCTGTCAGCATGAGGCGGACACACACACAATGCCATCATGTCATTTCAATGATGATGATGATGATGATGATGATGATGATGATGATAGAAGACACACACATTGCCATCATGTCATTTCAATGATGATGATGATGATGATGATGATGATGATGATGATGATGATGATGATGATGATGATGATGATGATGATGTTAGAAGACACACACACACAATGCCATCATGTCATTTCAATGATGGTGATGATGATGTTAGAAGACACATACACAATGCCATCATGTCATTTCAATGATGGTGATGATGATGTTAGAAGACACACACAATGCCATCATGTCATTTCAATGATGGTGATGATGATGTTAGAAGACACACACACACAATGCCATCATGTCATTTCAATGATGGTGATGATGATGTTAGAACACACACACACACAATACCATCATGTCATTTCAATGATGGTGATGATGATGTTAGAAGACACACACACAATGCCATCATGTCATTTCAATGATGGTGATGATGATGTTAGAAGACACACACACACAATGCCATCGTGTCATTTCAATGATGGTGATGATGATGTTAGAAGACACACACACACAATGCCATCATGTCATTTTAATGATGATGGTGATGATGTTAGAAGACACACACACACACAATGCCATCATGTCATTTCAATGATGGTGATGATGATGTTAGAAGACACACACACAATGCCATCATGTCATTTCAATGATGGTGATGATGATGTTAGAAGACACACACACACAATGCCATCATGTCATTTTAATGATGATGGTGATGATGTTAGAAGACACACACACACAATGCCATCATGTCATTTCAATGATGGTGATGATGATGTTAGAAGACACACACACACAATGCCATGATGTCATTTCAATGATGGTGATGATGATGTTAGAAGACACACACACAATACCATCATGTCATTTCAATGATGGTGATGATGATGTTAGAAGACACACACACAATACCATCATGTCATTTCAATGATGGTGATGATGATGTTAGAAGACACACACACACAATGCCATGATGTCATTTCAATGATGGTGATGATGATATTAGAAGACACACACACAATGCCATCATGTCATTTCAGTGATGGTGATGATGATGTTAGAAGACACACACACACAATACCATCATGTCATATCAATGATGGTGATGATGATGTTAGAAGACACACACAACACCATCATGTCATTTCAATGATGATGATGATGATGTTAGAAGACACACACAATACCATCATGTCATTTCAATGATGGTGATGATGATGTTAGAAGACACACACACACAATGCCATCATGTCATTTCAGTGATGGTGATGATGATGTTAGAAGACACACACCCACAATGCCATCATGTCATTTCAATGATGGTGATGATGATGTTAGAAGACACACACCCACAATACCATCATGTCATTTCAATGATGGTGATGATGATGTTAGAAGACACACACACACAATACCATCATGTCATTTCAATGATGGTGATGATGATGTTAGAAGACACACACACAATGCCATCATGTCATTTCAATGATGGTGATGATGATGTTAGAAGACACACATACACAATACCATCATGTCATTTCAATGATGGTGATGATGATGTTAGAAGACACACATACACAATACCATCATGTCATTTCAATGATGGTGATGATGATGTTAGAACACACATACACAATGCCATCATGTCATTTCAATGATGGTGATGATGATGTTAGAAGACACACACACACAATGCCATCATGTCATTTCAATGATGGTGATGATGATGTTAGAAGACACACACACACAACGCCATGATGTCATTTCAATGATGGTGATGATGATGTTAGAAGACACACACACACAATGCCATCATGTCATTTCAATGATGGTGATGATGATATTAGAAGACACACACACAATGCCATCATGTCATTTCAATGATGGTGATGATGATGTTAGAAGACACACACAATGCCATCATGTCATTTCAGTGATGGTGATGATGATGTTAGAAGAAACACACACAATGCCATCATGTCATTTCAATGATGGTGATGATGATGTTAGAAGACACACATACACAATGCCATCATGTCATTTCAATGATGGTGATGATGCTAAGGACTATCATAATGGCTTGGGGCCAGGTCTGAACTATGTGCTTCCTGTCGTCATCTGACGATCATGGCGTCACACTACGTTAATGTGGACATTTGAGCAACATGGTCAGTGATGTATCCGTGAAGTGGACGAGACTGGACTGTGTGATCCCTGTCTTATCAATAAGTTCAGCACGCTCAGCTCTGAGTAGGAGCCGGTTGCGATGGAAAAGTCACACAATGATTTGGACTGAAAGGATCCAAACTCTAGTCTTCCAGTCGTTTGTGCAATGCACTGACCACTCCACCACGAAGGTTGGTGACCCTTGAAATGTAGATTGCAGGCCTGTTGGGCAATGAGGACATGGTGATGTGTGTTGGGTTGGGTCATTGATCTCACTGCCTGTGTGGTTATGTCAACAATGTGCTGGTTCATACTGGTAATTAACATACACTTGTTACATGCATTATCCCTCTGTGTGTGTGTGTGTGTGTGTGTGTGTGTGTGTGTGTGTGTGTGTGTGTGTGTGTGTGTATGTGTGTGAGTGTGTTTGTGTGTGTGTTTGTCAGTGCGTGTGTGTGTGTGTTGTGTGTGTGTGTGTGTGTGTGTGTGTGTGTGTGTGTGTGTGTGTGTGTGTGTGTGTGTGTGTGTGTGTGTGTGTGTGTGTGTTCGTCCGTTCTTTGATTTAACGTCTGTTCACTATGAGTGATATTAGACAGGGGGAAAATGGAGGATGGGAGGTGGGCGAGTTGGATTGGGGGCAGAGGGGAGACAGAGTATGAGACATGAGTAAGCGGATAAATATAAAAATGGAACAAGATCTTAACACTGACAATTAACATTAACATTGCGAAAGGAAAATTCAACGCTTAAGTACAAACTTCATAAACTTAAAGCAATACATTAACAGGACTGTGAACCAATGATTCTGAAATTTTAACTGACAAAGATTGATCTGAAGTTACTTCTTTAAAATGAGTTTCAGAATAGTTTTCTTGTGTAAACATTTTTGGTAAAAAAGAACGTAGCATTTTGCAGTAAAATAAACAGTGAAACAGTGTGAATTGTTCTCCGCAAATACACTTGAT
>JAPXFY010002976.1:20000-22500 GCA_030674185.1 Monoplex corrugatus
TTTCGCAGTTGATGTTTAGGGTGCAGGAGTCCAAGGGTTAATCACGTATTTATCCAGCTTATCGCGTTGTTGCTCAGTGCCTGTCAGGTCATCAGCGTTATCTGCAAAGTGGAAGTGTGTGATGGTTCGTCTTCCAGTGCTGACTGCTGACAGCATCCAAAACAAGTGTCACTGCCCGCGTTCAAGCAAACACGAACCAGAAGAAGAAAAAAACACGAAAAAAAAATAATAAGAACGCGTAATTACTACAACAATAATGTCTTGTCTTGTATTAAAATACACGTTCTTATTCTTTTTTCGTGTTGTTGTTCTTTGGTTCTAGTGCTGACAACGTTGTATCAAAGGCTGTTTACAGGTCACTTCAGCGTGGTCAGACACAGTGAAGCCCGGTATAGTCACGCGCGAATCTGTTGAGCAAGAGAGAGCTAAACTGACCTAAACTGTTTTGTTTTGTTTTGTTGGATACGCGCTTACATTGGTTTTCTTGTTCTTCTGGTTCCTGACCTAAACTGACTAAAAAACGGCACCATTACTTTTCTCTAACTTGTCTCACTCTTGTTGATGTCCTGCTGGGTGAGCGGCTCGCCGTGTGTTGTGGCGGGCTGTAGGTAGTGTGTCACTGAGTGTGTAGCTATGGAGGTGTAGGCAGGATCGCCTGTCCCTCCCTCCGTCCAGACTCGTGCATGTTTCTTTCGTCTCATCCGCTGTCATTTCGCTGCCTCGCTCCATCCCGGGTGGAGTCTACGTATAGGTAAGTGAGTCTTTGATGCCACAATCATGCTGTAACTTGTGTGAGTCTTTGATGCCACAGTCATACTGTAACTTGTTGTGTTTTGTCCCAGTTTAGACCTGACATAGGTGAGGGGATACGTGTCATGAGTATCTTGTGAAGGCAGGCGGGAAGTCAGCAACGGTCACCTGATTCAACTTGTAGGCATCTCCCCCCCCCCCCCTCTCTCCACCTGTAGGCATCTCCCCACCTCTCTCCACCTGTAGGCATCTCTCCCCCCCCCCTCTCTCCACCTGTAGGCATCTCCCCACCTCTCTCCACCTGTAGGCATCTCTCCCCCCCCCCCTCTCTCTCTCCACCTGTAGGCATCTCTCTGCATGTTTCGCTTCCAGAGTTTTTGTAATCCTCAACAGCTAACTACCGTCTGGTGTTTATCCTCAGCGCCTTAATTGCATCCAGAGTTTATCCTCAACAACTTGCTAGCATCTAGTGTTTATCCTCAACTTACTAGCATCTAGTGTTTATCCTCAACAACTTACTAGCATCCAGAGTTTATCCTCAATTTACCAGCATCTAGAGTTTATCCTCAACAACTTGCTAGCATCTAGAGTTTATCCTCAACAACTTACTAGCATCTAGTTTTTATCCTTAACAACTTACTAGCATCTAGATTTTATCCTCAACAACTTACTAGCATCTAGATTTTATCCTCAACAACTTACTAGCATCTAGTTTTTATCCTCAACAATTTACTAGCATCTAGATTTTATCCTCAACAACTTACTAGCATCTAGATTTTATCCTCAACAACTTACTAGCATCTAGATTTTATCCTCAACAACTTACTAGCATCTAGAGTTTATCCTCAACAACTTACTAGCATCCAGATTTTATCCTCAACAACTTACTAGCATCTAGAGTTTATCCTCAACAATTTACTAGCATCTAGAGTTTATCCTCAACAATTTACTAGCATCTAGATTTTATCCTCAACAACTTACTAGCATCTAGAGTTTATCCTCAACAATTTACTAGCATCCAGATTTTCAACAGCTTACTAGCATCTAGCGTTTATCCTCAAAAACATACTAGATCTAGCATCTAGACTTTTATCTTCAACAACTTACCACCATCTAGGGTTTATCCTCAATAACTTATTATCATCCAGAATTTATCCTCGTCTGGCATAGAGCAGGATCACGTTGAGCTTTTTCCATCTTGTGGTATTTGTGGTGCGTATGGAATTTACTGAGCACCGTGACTCCCTCTTGTGGAAAACAGACACTATGATTATCATGCAGAGGACGTTATTCACTTTAACTATAAATACCCCGTTGTTCACCGTGACTGTCATATTGTTCACTATAATTTTCTTGCCATTCACGGTGACTATAAGGTCTTTCACGGTATTGTTCATTGTCGAAGTATGTTTATCATGATGTTTACTCTACATATCATGTTGTTCACTATGCCTATATGCTGTTTACTACATTGTTTACTATGTGACTATCCTGTTGTTCACTAAGATTATTATGATGCGTACTATAGTGTTCACTATATAGCTGTCATGTTGTTCATCTTGACTGTCATTTATGTTCGCTGTCTTGTTCACTGTATAACTATCACGTCATTCACTGGGTTGTTCACTAAAACTAGAAGTAGTATATGTTGTTCACTATGGTGTCAGCTAATTGGTCGTTATTCCTGATGTTGCGGGCGCACACGCACACGCGCACATACACACACGCACACGCACACGCACACACACAC
>JAPXFY010002977.1:10000-12500 GCA_030674185.1 Monoplex corrugatus
TGTGTGTGTGTGTGTGTGTGTGTGTGTGTGTGTGTGTGTTTGTGTTGTGTGTGTGTGTGAGTGTGTCGCCGTCGGTCTGTCTGTCTGTGTTTCTGTGCTTCTTTGCTTGCCTCTTTTTATAAAATGTGCCGGAAAAAACAAACAAACAAACAACACCAACAACAAAACCGAGAATGTCGCTGCAGTTACAGATATCAAACAAGAGAACGTGAACGATTTTACATGTCATATCTAATTGGTAATGGGCTTAAAGTGTGGGCTTTGAGATCAATGTAGGCATGAAAATTATGGGCTTTGTTTCTTTGTGTGTGTTTATTTTAATCAAAAATGTAGATCATAGCTAAGCCAGTCATCTTTTTTTTTTTAGGTAAATTTGCAAACATTTTATTTTTGTTATTTTTCTTTAAAGCCCAGCTGACTGCGTAAAGCCATATCAGGGATATAACCGTTTCGAAACACACACAATACTTCAACAGGAGGAGAAAAAAAAAGAAAAAATTAAGTACACATATCAATGCATTTGCCCACATAGCCTAAGGACATGCCCCTGGCGTTGACCACTTCCCGTCCAATTTATCACACAGGGGATTTAAAAAAACATACCTGAATACACATTTAAACACACCTAAGGACACTAAAACATATTCAAAAACAGGCTTAAATTACCTAAAATTGCTACCACATATCTCATTTCCCTACAGCCAAAAATGCACTTAGTACATGTGCCCAGTTATCAATCCCAAGCCAAAAGTACGTAAGACTTTATAGAACACATACAGATTCTAACAGAAAAGTACGTAAGACTTTATAGAACACATACAGATTCTAACAGAAAAGTACGTAAGACTTTATAGAACACATACAGATGCTAAAAGAAAAGTACGTAAGACTTTATAGAACACATACAGATGCTAAAAGAAAAGTACGTAAAACTTTATAGAACACATACAGATGCTAAAAGAAAAGTACGTAAGACTGTATAGAACACATACAGATTCTAAAAGAAAAGTACGTAAAACTTTATAGAACACATACAGATGCTAAAAGAAAAGTACGTAAGACTGTATAGAACACATACAGATTCTAACAGAAAAGTACGTAAGACTTTATAGAACACATACAGATTCTAACAGAAAAGTACGTAAGACTTTATAGAACACATACAGATGCTAACAGAAAAGTACGTAAGACTGTATAGAACACATACAGATGCTAACAGAAAAGTACGTAAGACTGTATAGAACACATACAGATTCTAACAGAAAAGTACGTAAGACTTTATAGAACACATACAGATGCTAACAGAAAAGTACGTAAGACTTTATAGAACACATACAGATGCTAACAGAAAAGTACATAAGACTTTATAGAACACATACAGATGCTAAAAGAAAAGTACGTAAGACTTCACTGAACACATAAAGGTGCAAGTCATTGTTATTTATTCTTGTTATCATCATCATTATTAGTATTCTAATCTTTGTGATTGTTCTTGCTGTTGTTAGTATTATCATCGTTCTCATTATCATTATTATATCATTTTTGTACAGCGCTAATCTCAAAACCCATGTTGAACTCACAGTGCATTACATACAGTGAGACTTTTTAGTGGAGCACGGAGAACTCAAGCTGTTAGGTGAGCTGACCACACTGCACTATGTTGTTGTACAGTCTGTATCTGTTAGGTGAGCTGACCACACTCCACTGTGTTGTTGTACAGTCTGTATCTGTTAGGTGAGCTGACCACACTCCACTGTGTTGTTGTACAGTCTGTATCTGTTAGGTGAGCTGACCACACTGCACTATGTTGTTGTACAGTCTGTATCTGTTAGGTGAGCTGACCACACTGCACTATGTTGTTGTACAGTCTGTATCTGTTAGGTGAGCTGACCACACTGCACTATGTTATTGTACAGTCTGTGTCTGTTAGGTGAGCTGACCACACTGCACTATGTTGTTGTACAGTCTGTGTCTGTTAGGTGAGCTGACCACACTGCACTATGTTGTTGTACAGTCTGTATCTGTTAGGTGAGCTGACCACACTGCACTATGTTGTTGTACAGTCTGTATCTGTTAGGTGAGCTGACCACACTCCACTATGCTGTTGTACAGTCTGTATCTGTTAGGTGAGCTGACCACACTGCACTATGTTGTTGTACAGTCTGTGTCTGTTAGGTGAGCTGACCACACTGCACTATGTTGTTGTACAGTCTGTATCTGTTAGGTGAGCTGACCACACTGCACTATGTTGTTGTACAGTCTGTCTCTGTTAGGTGAGCTGACCACACTCCACTATGTTGTTGTACAGTCTGTATCTGTTAGGTGAGCTGACCACACTCCACTATGCTGTTGTACAGTCTGTATCTTTGGTAAGCGTGCATACTGGGTGTTTTCGTGTTTCCGTAAGCCAGCTACTGACATGAGTATAGGATGTTTAACGTGCATGATTGATAACCGCATGCCTATACACTGATAACCGCATGCCTATACACTGATAACC
>JAPXFY010002977.1:15000-22500 GCA_030674185.1 Monoplex corrugatus
GTGAGTAGGTGCTCAATTTTCTTGGTGCTCTTTTCCCCTCTAGCTTTCCTGTTGTGAGTAGGTGCTCAATTTTCTTGGTGCTCTTTTCCCCTCTAGCTTTCCTGTTGTGAGTAGGTACTCAATTTTCTTAGTGTTCTTTTTTCCTCTAGCTTTCCTGTTGTGAATAGGTGCTCAATTTTCTCTTGCCTCCTAAAATGTCCTAAAATTGTTGCTATCTTTTCGTAATCTTCTTTATTGATATTCTTTGTGAATTTGTTTCTTTCAATACTGTTTCGCTTTTTTTTAATTGTTATCCTATTCTTACTTTATTTTATTTGTTCATAGAACTCAACATCATTTCATCAGACAGCAGATGCACATCAGAAATAGCCGGCAGAATCGGCCAAGCCAAACCAGCATTCAAGAAGATGACAAGCATTCTTACCAACAAATGCCTATCAATTAACATCAGGAAGAGAGTTCTTGAATGTCATATAGAACCAATACTGTTGTACGGATGTGAGGCGTGGACAGTCAACAAGCAAAGTCAGAACAAGATTGAGGTAGCCGAGATGTGGTTTCTAAGAAGAATGTTGAGAGTTCCATGGACAGCAAAGAAAACAAACGAGACAGTCTTGATGGAGGCAGACACAAGTAGATCATTCATAAGGAATATTAGGAAAAGGCAGGCAACATTTATAGGCCATTTTATGAGGAAGGGGGATTTGGAGCACCTGGTCACAACGGGAAAGCTGGAGGGAAAGAGAGCACCGGGTAGACCCAGGGAGAGAATGCTGGGCGGACTTGCAGAGTGGCTGGGGACGGGGAGGATGGGGGACACGCTAGGGGCAACGAGAGATAGAGATAGATGTAAGTCCATGATCGCCAACGCCATGCGGCAGGGCACCTGATGATGATGATGATGGAACTCAACATTTTTCTTAAAAACCACAGTTCAGCTGCCTCAGCCTTATTCTGACTTTGTGTGTTGACTGTCCACGCTTCACATCCGTACAACAGCACTGGTTCTACATATCACTGAAGAACTCTCTTCCTTAGTTATTTGTTGGTAAGAACGCTTTTTAATTTCTTGAATGTCGATTTTTTTTTTTTTGGGGGGGGGGGGGGGGGGAGGCTGGGCCAGTTCCCGGATATTTGTAATGTGCATCTGCCGTCTGCTGAGATGACTTTCCCAGATAGTTAAACCTACCAACGTGCCTCAATGTCGTGGTGTTTACTGTCACTTTACATGGGAGTTATTTTAACTGATTACCATGACTTCACTTTCCTTATTGTTTAGCTGTAGCCATTTATTTCTGCCTTTATCCCAGGGCATTCTTCCAGGTTTCTCATAACGGTTTTGCTGGAAACTGAAAATATATTTGGTGACAGAACACATCCCTGCCTAACTCCTCTTTTGACAGTATTAAAAAAGAGCTTATATCATTTTCAACTTTCATTGCTGCCGTCTGTTCCCAGCACACAGTCACCATCATTCCCCCTTAAGGCACATACACTTAAAAGACACGGTGATTTAAAGTGAGAGGCAGACCAAGGAATACCTGTAATGACAGAGTGTAATGAGACCTTGACGGCACACGGCATTTCTCCCACTACAGACCTTCCAGCTCTCTGCTGACCGTCAACTCTTTCTCCCCCGGACACCCATGACGGTACAAGTGAACAGGTCAAGACAGACATGACAGTGACAATGATGCTCTTTATTTTCAAGCAGCAGAAGGTATTAGCCTAAAGCCATTTTTCAAACTTTCACAAACACTTTGTATTAGCCTAAAGCCAGTTTTTCAAACTTTCACAAACACTTTGTATTAGCCTAAAGCCAGTTTTTCAAACTTTCACAAACACTTTGTATTAGCCTAAAGCCATTTTTCAAACTTTCACAAAGACTTTGTATTAGCCTAAAGCCAGTTTTCAAACTTTCACAAAGACTTTGTATTAGCCTAAAGCCAGTTTTCAAACTTTCCACAAACACTTTGTATTAGCCTAAAGCCAGTTTTTCAAACTTTCACAAACACTTCACGATCTCTTAGCAGTCATTTTCACCTGCTTGGCAACTAACAGGAAAGTTTTGCTGCCCCGCCACCCCCCCCCCCCCCAAGCTCACCCTCTCCCCCATTTGTTGTTGTTGTTGTTGTTGTATTTGCTATTTGTTATTTGTTCTTTGTTGTCTACGTTTACACTTGTCTTGGCCCGAAAAAATTGCGCCTGTCTTGTCTTATAATACCAAATACGCGTTCTGATTCTATTTTCCTGTTTCTCTGGTTCCTATTTGTTTGAACAAAGAGTGCAGCGGCCAACACTGAACCCGGTGACGCCGACAGGTGAGACAGGTAAGACAGGTGAGACAGGTGAGACCTGTTTAAACGCGGGCGGTCACACTTGTTTTGGGTTTGAAGTTGCTATTTTAGATATGTGCCCAGAACGAGAGAGAAGACAGAAAATCATCTTGTATGACTTGACCGACCTGCTTCTTTGTCGTGTAGTTTTGTTTTACTCCCCCCCCCCCCCCCTGGGGGGGGGGGGGGATACCGGGGACTCTTTCAGCATAAAGTCTCCCCAACTTCTGGAAACTCCATGCTAGAAATTTCCTCTTTTCTGTCACTTTCTTTGTTTCTGCCTTGTTTCTTTGCTTTCTGTCATTTCTTCCTATCATTTTCTGCCTTGCTGGTCCATTCACCTGTATGTGTTCGATAAAGTCTTACGTACTTTCTCTTAGGATTGATAATTGGGTACATGTATTAAGTGCATTTTTGGCTCAAGGGAAATGAGACACGCGGAAGCAATTGTAGGTTGTTAGGCCTGTTTTTATGTGTTTTAGTGTCCTTAGTTACGTTTAAATTTGTGTTCAGGTATGTTTTTTAAATCCCCTTTGCGGTGAATTGGATGGAGTGGACAACGCTAGGGACATTTCCTTAGATTATATGTACGAACGCACTAATATGTATACTTACTTTTTCTTTTCCTTTTTTTTTTTTTTTTTTTTCTTTTTTCTTTTTTCCTTGTTGAAGTATTGAGTATGCTTTGAAACGGTTATAACCCTGATATGGCTCTACACAGTCGGCTGGGCTTTAAACAAAAATAACTTTTCCGTTTTGAACCCACACACATCACAAACAGACGACCGGACCGCAGAGGACGACAAGAGTGGGAAAGGAGGAGCAGGGAGGTGGTGCTGGAAAAGGGGGGGGGGGAGGGGAGAGCACAGGGCGCAGCGTGGTGTTAATTGTGACGCATGGCCACGTGCGCTCGTGCCGCGACCAATAAGAGTGACCTGTCAAGTCCCGTTACTCTCCCTTACCTTCATGCCGCTCTTTGCTGGCAGAGTTACGTTTCGTGGAATGCCCTCCCTTGGCGGCCTGACAAAGATTACTGCGTCTGCCTGGTCATAAAGTGCAAAAGGAGGGCATGAAAAGAGAGACAGAGAGAGTGGGGGTGGGTGGTGGGGTGGGGAGGGTTCTATTGTTGCGACAGGCGAAACAAAACGAACTATAACATAAAGACAGACAGACAGACAGACAGGGAGACTGACAGACAGGGACAAAGAACAGACAGTGACATGGAAGACTGATCGTGCAACCAGGAGAGAGACAGACAGACTGACAGACAGACAGAAAGACAGAAAGACAGACTGACAGACAGACAGATAGTGACACAGAGAAAGAGCCACAGACAGACAGATAAGAGAGATGTCTTGCATTCTAGTTGGTTTATTATTTACTTTTGTTTGGTTTGGTGATGTAACAACTTGATACGTCTTCTACACTATACCGTGTATCAGTAGCCTGCTCAGCAAAGACAACAAAGGCACCAGAACAAAGAAAGATATACTGCTTCAGGTGTGGCTGAAGATGTTTAACAAAGACAACAAAGGTGCCAGAACAAAGAAAGATATACTGCTTCAGGTGTGGCTGAAGATGTTTAACAAAGACAACAAAGGTGCCAGAACAAAGAAAGATATACTGCTTCAGGTGTGGCTGAAGATGTTTAACAAAGACAACAAAGGCGCCAGAACAAAGTAAGATATACAGCCTAAGATGTGACTGAAGACTTTCAGCAAAGACAACAAAGGCGCCAGAACAAAGTAAGATATACAGCCTAAGATGTGACTGAAGACTTTCAGCAAAGACAACAAAGGCGCCAGTACAAAGAAAGATATACAGTTGGGGTGTGACTGAAGATGTTCAGCAAAGACAACAAAGGCGCCAGAACAAAGTAAGATATACAGCCTAAGATGTGACTGAAGACTTTCAGCAAAGACAACAAAGGCGCCAGAACAAAGTAAGATATACAGCCTAAGATGTGACTGAAGACTTTCAGCAAAGACAACAAAGGCGCCAGTACAAAGAAAGATATACAGTTGGGGTGTGACTGAAGATGTTCAGCAAAGACAACAAAGGCGCCAGAACAAAGTAAGATATACAGCCTAAGATGTGACTGAAGACTTTCAGCAAAGACAACAAAGGTGCCAGAACAAAGAAAGATATACTGCTTCAGGTGTGGCTGAAGATGTTTAACAAAGACAACAAAGGCGCCAGAACAAAGTAAGATATACAGCCTAAGGTGTGACTGAAGACTTTCAGCAAAGACAACAAAGGCGACAGAACAAAGAAAGATATACAGCCTAAGGTGTGACTGAAGACTTTCAGCAAAGACAACAAAGGCGACAGAACAAAGAAAGATATACAGCCTAAGGTGTGACTGAAGACTTTCAGCAAAGACAACAAAGGCGCCAGTACAAAGAAAGATATACAGTTGGGGTGTGACTGAAGATGTTCAGCAAAGATGACAAAGGCGATTGAACAAAGAAAGATATACTGCCTAATGTGTGACTGAAAATGTTCAGCAAAGACAACAAAGGCGCCAGAACAAAGACCATGTACAGTTTGAGACGTGATTGAAGATAAATTTCATTTTCTGGATAACTTTATTAAACAAAAAACAAGAGGACTGAAACTGTTCAAAAAACAAAAACGGAAAAAATTCAATCTCCTAAACAGTCCTTTGCTCTAAAGGGATTATGATCACTCCACGTGATATGCTTCAGAAAAATAATCTACAAATAACATGTTGCAGAACACTGTGATTACTTGCGTTCGGAAAACTTGAAGGATTGAGTGTTCGCTGTTGTTATTGTTGTTGTTGTTTTGCTTTTATTTCATTTTATTTTATTTTATTTTATTTTATTTTATTATTTTATTTATTTTATTTTATTTTATTTTATATTTTATTTTATATTTTATTTTATTTTATTTTATTTTATTTTATTGTGCACTTGTCCTTTGTCTCTTGTTTATGCTTGCTTGGCCGAGTATGTTCACCTGTGTTTTCCAGTTTCCTCTTGTCATTTTTTTTTCTTGGCTCGGCTTGGCTTATTATATCAAATAAGTGTTCTGATTCATTTTTGTGTCTTTCTGGTTTTCATTTTATACCCGTGGATGGTGCTGATGATAACGTGATGCTGACATCAAAAACGGTTTTGTCAATGTATTACATAAGCAGTCTGTCTCTTATGGCCCTGGCTTGGATTCTAACCGCAAATTGTTATTGTTATCGTTATTGTTGTTGTTGTTGTTTAAAGCCCAGCCGAATGCGTAGAGCCATATTAAGGCTATAACCGTTTCAAAACTTCAACAGGAAAAAAAAAACAAGAAAAGAAAATTAGGTACACACATCAATGCATTTGCGCACATAATCTAAGGACATGCCTGTTACAGGGGTCGGTTTATGAGTGATTGACAGAAAGAGAATGAAAGACAGAAGATTAGAGGTATGATGTAAACTCTGTGTGTGTAGATGCTTCTTTTATGTGTTTTCCCCCAATCATACACCACCATCCATTCAGTCACCTCATCCACCTCTGCAAACAAGACAGCATTGACAATCTTGGGACTTAGCGGGCAAAGACCAATGAACACTTATAATACATACCAATCCAATCACATTTCACAATGTTCAACATTAATAGAACAGTAAGCTGACATTTCAATATTTTATAACCAATCAGGAACCCTCAGTTCATCTCTATTCAGCCAGATCAACAAACACAAGAAAATAAAGAGATAAATGCTCAACGTCCACCGTGCAATGGAAGACAGGTAATCAGTTATTCAGTTAAGCCACCCTTCCTTCCCAAACAGCCCCCTTACAAGGAATCCTTCACTGTACAAACACTTCCTGGACAGCTCTCAGAATTTAAGTTTGACGGCATCGATATCCTTGTTCTGCCTTCAGTTCATCACTGTATATAGACATGTGTTTCTTCCGACGACACAATTTTCCCTGCTGCATAGACGACTTCAGTTTATCTTCATTTCTCACAGTTAACAATTTAATTAAACGCTTTCAGGTAACTAACTCTCCGTTACCACAAATCCTAGGGAGCAGGACAAATCACATAGGCGCCATTAACTGGACACGCTCAGGTACACAGTAGAGTCCTAACAGCTTATGACCAGGGGCTGGATCAAGCATCCACCCCTCAAACCGGACTTTTTATACAGATGTGGCACTCTCGTGAACCAAAGAGTCCAGATAGTTCCCCAAGTCTCAAGCCCGCACAGTTACCAGCATTCGTTATTACATCTGTTTTAGATTTTTTTTTTTCGTCATCATGATGACGTTCAGGAGAATGGCGTCATCAATGACGTGCCAGTGAAAGAACAAGGTGATCATTCCACAATTCAGACAACAGACCAACAGGGCTGAGTTAAACATGGCTATAGACCTATTCTATATATAAAGGCTATAGACCTATTCTATATATAAAGGCTATAGACCTATTCTATATACAAAGGCTATAGACCTATTCTATTTACAAAGGCTATAGACCTATTCTATATATAAATACTATAGACCTATTTTATATACAAAGGCTATAGACCTATTCTATATACAAAGGCTATAGACCTATTCTATATACAAAGGCTATAGACCTATTCTATATACAAAGGCTATAGACCTATTCTATATACAAAGGCTATAGACCTATTCTATATACAAAGGCTATAGACCTATTCTATATACAAAGGCTATAGACCTATTCTATATATAAAGGCTATAGACCTATTCTATATACAAAGGCTATAGACCTATTCTATATATAAATACTATAGACCTATTCTATATACAAAGGCTATAGACCTATTCTATATATAAATACTATAGACCTATTCTATATACAAAGGCTATAGACCTATTCTATATACAAAGGCTATAGACCTATTCTATATACAAAGGCTATAGACCTATTCTATATACAAAGGCTATAGACCTATTCTATATACAAAGGCTATAGACCTATTCTATATACAAAGGCTATAGACCTATTCTATATACAAAGGCTATAGACCTATTCTATATACAAAGGCTATAGACCTATTCTATATACAAAGGCTATAGACCTATTCTATATATAAATACTATAGACCTATTCTATATACAAAGGCTATAGACCTATTCTATATACAAATACTATAGACCTATTCTATATATAAATACTAT
>JAPXFY010002978.1:0-23922 GCA_030674185.1 Monoplex corrugatus
AAAGGCAAAGTTGAGTTTTGTATTTCTGAACAAATATCTTTCAATAATTGCATGTTAAATGAAAATATGATAAGCTGTAGACTGCACCTTACTGAATCATGCTTGTGGTTCGGTTATGTATCTGTTTTCCTCTGCCAATACTGTTAATCAGTTAGTAATAATACATGTAAAACTTTACTGAGAATGGTCATTAAAGAAATACCTTTGTAGACATTAGGGCAATAAGTACTCTCCTTCTTGTGTAAAGGAACAATAATAGCTTCTGTCCATTTCAATGGAAATGTACCTGTATATAACAAAGCATTGAAGTACTATTTCAAACATGGTGTTATTGCATGCTCCAACCATTTCAATATTTCATCCAATCCTGCAGGTATTCCAGTTTTTAAATGTTTTATCACTTTTATTATTTTCTTCTTCACTGTTTTCACTGTCAAGTATGTCGTCGTTGATCCCCACATCTGTTTCAACAGTTACAAAGCTCTCCTCATTCGTCAAATCCATCATTGAAAACAGACTCTACATGGTCGGTAATGATACCATGCTGTTTATATTTTACGAATTTGACTTCACACTGGCATCTGGTGTAATCATGAAAGGCATGATGGTTGACTGGCATCTGGTGTTGTAATCTTGAAGGGCATGATGGTTGACTGGCATCTGGTGTTGTAATCTTGAAGGGCATGATGGTTGACTGGCATCTGGTGTTGTAATCTTGAAGGGCATGATGGTTGACTGGCATCTGGTGTTGTAACCTGGAGTCTGGTGTCGTAATCATGAAAGGCTGGAGTCTGGTGTTGTAATCATCAAAGGCTGGAGTCTGGTGTTGTAATCATGAAAGGCTGGCATCTGGTGTTGTAATCATGAAAGGTTGGAGCCTGGTGTTGTAATCATGAAAGGTTGGTATTTGGTGTTGTAATCATGAAAGGTTGGTATTGGTGTTATAATCATGAAAGGTTGGAGTCTGGTGTCGTAATCATGAATGGCTGGAGACTGGTGTTGTAATCATGAAAGGCTGGAGTCTGGTGTTGTAATCATGAAAGGCTGGAGTGTGGTGTTTTAATCATGAAAGGTTGGCTCTGGTGTCGTAATCATAAAAGCTGGAGTGTGGTGTTGTAATCATGAAAGGCTGGAGTCTGGTGTTGTAATCTTGAAAGGCTGGAGTCTGGTGTTGTAATCAAGAAAGGCTGGAATCTGGTGTTGTAATCATGAAAGGCTGGCATCTGGTGTTTTAATCATGAAAGGTTGGTATTTGGTGTTGTAATCATGAAAGGTTGGAATCTGGTGTTGCAATCATGAAAGGCTGGAGTCTGGTGTTGTAATCATGAAAGACTGGAGTCTGGTGTTGTAATCATGAAAGGTTGGAGTCTGGTGTTGTAATCATGAAAGGCTGGCATCTGGTGTCGTAATCATAAAAGGCTGGAGTCTGGTGTTCTGACCATTAAAGGCTCGAGTTTGGTGTAGTAATCATGAAAGGCTGGTGTCTGGTGTTTATCATGAAAGGGATCTGGTGTTGTAATTATGAAAGGTGGAGTGGTGTTGTAATATGAAAGGTGGATCTGGTGTTGTAATATGAAAGCTGGCATTGGTTGTAATTAAAAGGCTGGCATTTGGTGTTAATCAAAGGCGGCATTTGGTTTGTATTATGAAGGCTGCATTGGTGTTGTAATCATGAAAGGCTGGCTTGGTGTTTAATTAAAGGCTGGCATTGGTGTTGTAACAGAAAGGTGGATTGGTGTTGTAATTATGAAAGGTGCATTTGGTGTTGTAATATAAAGGTGGCATTTGTTGTAATCATGAAGGTGGCATTGGTGTTGTATTATGAAAGGTGCATTGGTGTTGTATTAGAAAGGTGGCTCTGGTGTGTAATCATGAAAGGTGGCTTGTGTTGTAATATGAAAGAGGCTCTGGTGTTGTAATATGAAAGGCTGGATTGGTGTTAATATGAAGGTGGCATCTGGTTTGTAATCATGAAAGCTTTGTTGTATAAAAGTTGATTTGGTGTTTTATTAAAATTGTTTATTGGCTTAATCTGAAATTTTTTTAATAAAGTTTGAATTTAGGTGATCTGGTATATATTAGGTGTTGTATTAATATGAAGGTGTAATTTGAAGTCTATGGTCTTTATCATGAAAGGTGGCATCTGGTCTTATAATCTGAAAGGTGCATTGTGTTGAATCATGAAAGGCTGGCATTGGTTTGTAATAGAAAGGTGATGTGTTGTAAAATGAATGCATTGGTTTGTAATCTGAAGTGGCATTGGTTTGTAATTAAAGGCTGACATTGTGTTGTAATCATGAAGCTGGTTGTTTGTAATCATGAAAGGCTGCATCTGGTGTTGTAATAGAAAGGCTGAATCTGGTTTATCATGAAGGCTGACAGTGTTGTAATAT
Source organism: Monoplex corrugatus (assembly GCA_030674185.1). NCBI lineage: Eukaryota > Metazoa > Mollusca > Gastropoda > Littorinimorpha > Ranellidae > Monoplex > Monoplex corrugatus. The sequence goes on from JAPXFY010002978.1 coordinate 2,394, forward strand.
AAAGGTGAGATTGTATTAAATAAAGGCTGGATCTGGTGTTGTAAAGAAAGGGACATCTGGTGTTGTAATATGAAAGGCTGATGTTTGAATCAAAGCTGCATTGGTGTTTAATCAGAAAGGCTGCATTTGGTGTTGTAATATGAAAGCTGCATCTGGTGTTGTAATCATGAAAGCGGCTGGTGTTGTAATCATGAAAGGCTGGCATCTGGTGTTTAATCATGAAGGCTGGCATTGGTTTGTAATCATAAGGCGTCTGGTGTGTAATAAACGACGTTTGAATATAGTATCTGGTTGTAATCATTGAAAAGGCTGATGTGTCGTAATCATGAAAGCGCATTGGTTTGTATATAAAACTAGGATTGTTTTAATCATGAAAGGCTGATATTGGTGTAATGTAAACTGAAGGCTGATTGGTGAAGCAGCAAGGTTGATCTGTGAATCTGAGGTGATTGAAGGCTTGTAATGAGCTGAATTGAGTGAATCTGAAGTTGTAATGTGGCTTGTATTGAGGTCATCTGGTGTTGTAATCATGAAGGTGCATCTGGTGTTGTAATATGAAGGCTGATCTGGTGTTGTAATCATGAAAGGCGGCCTGGTTGTAACATGAAAGTGCACTGGTGTTGTAATCATGAAGGCGATTGGTGTTGTAATATGAAAGGCTGGATTGTTTAACATGAAGGTGATCGTGTGTTGTAATAGAAAGGCTGATTTGGTGTTGTAATCATGAAAGGCTGATTGGTGTTGTAATATGAAAGGCTGGATCTGTGTTGTAATATGAAAGGCGGAGTTGGTGTTGAATCATGAAAGGCTGAGTCTGGTGTTGTAATAAAAGACTGGAGTGGTGTAGAGTGGTATCAGAAAGTGATCTTAACATAAGTGTGGTTAAAAATATGTAAAGTGATGTAAAAAAGTGTGTTAATAAGTGTTTTAACATGAGTTTGGGTAATAAGGGATGTGATATGAGGATGTGTATAAAGATTGTGTTGTAATAGAAGGCTGGATGTTTACATGAAAGGCTGGTGTTATCTAAGTGTTGTTGTAATAAAGGTGGATTGGTGTTGATTGAAAGCTGTGTTGTAATCAGAAGCGGATTGTTGTAATCATGAAGTATGTTTATGAAAGATGTGTGTATATAAAGGATGGTGTATAACTGATTGGTGTATCATGAACTGGATCGTGTTGTAATATGAAGGTGATGGTGTTAACATAACTGGTTTACATAGGTGCGTGTTAATAAAGCTTGTTATGAAGGCTGTGTGTAATTGAGTGCATTGTTTTAACGAAGTGATTGGTGTTATCAAAGGTGCATGGTGTATCATAGTGCATCTGTTTAATGAGGTGCATTGTTTGACTGAGCTGGATGGTTTATAAGCGGCATTGTTAATATGAAAGCCATGTGTACATAGGCGATGTAACAGAAGGCATTGTGTTTACATGACTGGCTGTGTGTATGAAGTGTGGTTAAATGAAGGTGTGTCTGAGTGTTGTAATGAAGGCATGGTGTGATCTAAGGCTGCATGTGTGATAGAAAGGTGCATCTGGTGTGTAATATGAATGATGTGTTAATGAAGTGATGTTAATGAAGGCATGGTGTTGTAATTGAAGGCTCATGTGTGTAATAGAAGTGCTGGTACAAAAGGTTGGGATCATGAAGCGGTTGTGTTGAATATAAGCCATGTGTAAAGAGCTGGATTGTTAACATGAGGCATTGGGGTAATAAAACTGGATGGTTAATCAGAAGCTGGCATGGTGGATCATGAAGTATGTGTGTATCAACGTATGATTGTGTGATATAATAATGTGAACATAAGGTGTTGTAATATGAGCTATGTGTGTACGAAAGGCGATGGTGTGTAATCCAAGCGCATGTGTATCTGAAGGCTGATCTGGTGTATAGAAACGATGGTTATAGAAAGGATTTGTATCAGAGCTGGATTGTGTTAATCATGAAAGGCTGCATGTGGCTTGAATCAACATGTTACATAAGCTATGCTAAATGAAATCGGTAGACATTAATTAGAATTATCAATCATGTACTAAGCTATGTGACGGATCGTTTAGAGTATGTACTGGATGTTTATCTGAGATGTTCGGTCGTTAATCTAGATGGTGATATAAAGCATGTTGACGGATGGTATCTAAGGCATGGTTGCTGGTAATATACAGGGTGGTTTACGAGTCGTTATAAGGCATGGTTACGAAGTGATCTGTGTGTAATAAGCGATTGGTACAAAGCGATGATGTAATAAGCGACTGTTCGAAGCGATCGTTACAGAGCTGACGGGTATAAGTGATGGTAAGAAGTGATGGTGTTATAAAGTATGTTATAGAAGTGATGTGTAAAAAGGGATGTTGATGAGCGTGTTAATAAAGGCTGAAAGTGTGTTTTAATCATGAAAGGTGGGTTGGTGTGTAATATAAGGCGGAGTTGGTGTTGCAATCATGAAAGGCTGGATTGGTGTTGTAATCGGAAAGGCTGGAGTCTGGTGTTGTAATCAGAAAGGCTGGATCTGGTGTTGTAATCATGAAAGGCTGGATCTGGTGTTTAATATGAAAGGGCGGATGGTGTTGCATCATGAAAGGTGGATCTGGTGTTGTAATAATGAGGCTGGAGCCTGTGTTGTAATCATGAAAGGTGGATCTGGTGTTGTAATCATGAAAGGTGGAGTCTGGTGTTGTAATCATGAAAGGCTGGATCTGGTGTGTAATCATAAAGCTGGAGTCTGGTGTTTAATTAAAGGCTGGTTTGGTTGTAATCATGAAAGGTGGTCTGGTGTTGTAATCATGAAAGGCTGATCTGGTGTTGTAATCATGAAGGCTGGATTGGTGTTGTAATCATGAAAGGCTGGAGTCTGGTGTTGTAATCATGAAAGGTGGCATCTGTGTTGTATAATGAAAGGTGGCATCTGGTGTGTGTAATGAAAGCTGGATCTGGTGTTGTAATCATGAAGGCTGGATCTGGTGTTGTAATATGAAAGCTGATGGTGTTTAATCATAAAGGCTGGTTGGTGTTGTAATATGAGGCTGGCTCTGGTTTAATCAAAAGACTGTTAAATGAAGGGTATTTTGTTGTTTGGGTTGGTAGTGTAATATAAGGTTGGATCTATGTTAATATAAGGCTGAGACGGTGTTGTAATATGAAAGTGATTGTGTGTATATGAGGCGGATGGTTAATAGAAGTGTTGTGTGTAATAAAAGTGATGGTGTGTAATATGAAGTGATTGTGTGTAATAGAAAGGTGATGTGTGTAATAGAAGTGATTGTGTGTAATAGAAAGTGATTGTGTTTAATATGAAAGTGATTGGTTGTAATAGAAGTAATTATTTGAATATAAATGATTTAACAAAACATTGGTTTAATATGAAAGTTTTTAATTGAAAGGCTGATCTGGTTGTAACATAAATGATCTGTGTGACCATAAAGGCGAGGTTGTAACTGAAATTTTTGTGAATCAAAAGGATTGGTGTATCGAAGGTGCTTTGTGTGTAACATGAGGCTGATCTGTTGTATCATGAAGGTGGCATCTGTTGTAAATAAAGGATCTCTTAAGAGGCGGATTTATGAATTGAAGTTTGGTTTGTATAGAAGTTGGTCTTTTAATCTTGCATCTTTTTAATCATGAGGTAATTTTTTATATGAAAGGTGATGGTGTTATAATTTAAAGCTATTGTTTATAATAAATATTTGTTGTATTTAATTTTTAATTATAATGCATTTGTATCATAATGCATTTGTTTTATTATAAGCTCATTTTGATATGAAGTGATCTGTTTTATTATAGCGATTTGTTTAATTGAGCTATTTGGTTTTAATATGAAAGTGCATTGTTTTATTAGCTATTTGGTGTTGTATTACTGCATGTTCATGAAGCTGCATGGTGTTTACATGAAGGCCATTGGTTGATCTGGGCTGCATTGGTGTTGTAATCATGAAAGGCTGGCTCTGGTGTTGTATTATGAAAGGGGTGGATCTGGTGTTGTAATATGAAAGGTGGCATTGGTGTTTAAAAATGAAGGTGGCATTTGTGTTGTAATAAAGAAAGGCCGTATCTGGTGTTTTAATCAGAAAGGTGGATTTTTGTTGTAATCCTAAAAGGCTGGATTGGTGTTTTTAAAATGAAAAGCTGGTTTGGGCTTGTTCTGAAAAATGAATTTTGGTTTTTGAATCAAAAGGCCCCGAATTTGGTTTGTAAACATCAAAAAGGGTGGCCTTTTGGGGGGGAAAAAAACAAAGGTGGATTGGTCTTTAATAGAAAAAACTCATCTTCTTTAAGATGAAAGGCGACATTTGTGTTGTAATATAAAGTTGATTGGGTTTTTGTCCCTGGCAAAACACTGTAGAAACATTCACTTTTATAGGTAGACAGAACTACAACACACAGAAAAAGAAATACGAGAGGCGCTGTATTCCGGCGAAAAGGTTTGCCGGTTTCTCTTTGTGCCTCAGAGACAGATATGGAGGACTGTGCTGCTGTGTCTGCTCACGTCGTTCAGTGACGACCCTGGTCATGCGAGTAAAAGAGAGGTAGCAACAGGGTGAGCAACTCTTGCTGGTTTCCTGAAACGTCATTAAACGCGGTTATCTCACTTCCACACGATCGCTGTCGTGATTATAATGGAAGAAAATTTGTAGTAGTTTTGTGTTTCAGGTTGTTCGAAACAACGATTCAGAGATCAGGTTGAGGATTCTGCTCTATATTTAATTCTTCCTGCCCTTCTTATTTCATTTCATGATGGTATTAATTTATTTTTATTTATTTTGTTGATTGAGTGAGTGAGTGTTTATCGACTCATTTCTTTATTTTTTTGTTTATTTTTATTATTTATTTATTTTATATTTATTTATTTGTTGTTTTTTTATTTATTTATTTATTTATTTATTTATTTTATGTATTTATTTATTTATCATTTATTCATTTATTCATTTGTTTATTTACTTATCTATTTATGTATCTATTTATTTATTTGTTTATTTATTGTTTATTTATTCTGTCATTTATTTATCTACCCAGTTATTTATTTGTTTATTTATTTATTTGCTTATTTGTCTGTATTTCATTCTATTATTTATTTATTCATTCAATTATTTATTTATGTACTTATTTGTTTGTTTGTTGTTTATTGTTTTTACTCGCACACCTCAAAGAAAACAAGCTGACATGGAAATATAAACACGAAGGACCCATGTGAAGACATTGTCTTGGGACAGTCAGGTGCTGTGTTGTGTGGGAGGTGTCCAAATAACGGCAGACAGTTCTCAGGACAGCAGGCTCTCCACAAACATGTCTGAAGTCTGGAGGCTAGCTTTTGTTCAAGACTGAGTTATTGCACCCAGATAATTCCATATGCGCTCCAAATCTGCCAGAAATTATCTAGTAGATTCCTGAGCCTGCGTGAACTCTATGTGCTGGCAAGGTCTTGAAATTGGACGGGGGATGGAAGGGATGTGTATTATGTTACTGACAGTCAAGTTGACTGAAACTATCTTCACATTACCTGAAATGATATTCGTATTAACTAAAACAATAAGCACGTTAACTGAAACATTATTTACTTGACATATTTACGTTAAATGACACAAGATTCGCACTATCTGAAACAATATGATACTCAGAACATCGATATTCGATATAAGAACCCAAACAGAGCGTCAAGACTCAAAGTGAGTGTACTAAATAAATCAAACTTTAACACAGATATCACTAGATGTCAGTAATATCATGTGTACGAGACAAAAAACAACAAAGTCAGGAACTGTGTGAGTATTGCAGACTGTTGTTGTCATGGTTACCACCAGGGATCTGATATAGATCAGTATGACTCAGCACTCGCTGCTTGCTTCTTCTGTACTGCAGCTAGAGACACGTTATAGGGTTACAGTTTGAAATGCTATACCTTCCTCTTTCCACCGTCGTCTGTCTGTCTGTCTGTCTGTCTGTCTGTCATTGTCTGTCTCCTCTGTCTCTCTCCCTCCCTCTCTCTTGCTCTCTCTTTCTCTCCCTGTCTCTTTCTCTCCCTCTCTCTCCTCTCTTTCTTTCCTCTCCCTCCCTCCCTCTCTCTCTCTCTTCTTTCTTCTGTGCTTGTGCATGTGCGTATGTGTTTGTATGCCTGGGTGCATGTGTATGTATGCTGTGTGGGTATTGTTATATGTGTGTGCATGTGTGTGTGAAAGGTGTGTGCATGTGTGTACGAGTGTATGCATGTGTGTGCATGTGTATATTGTGTGTTTGTATGTGTCTTTATATCTGTGTTTGTGTGTGTATGTGGGTGCTTGTGTATTTGTGTATGAGAGTGTGTGCATATGTGTGTGTTTGTGTGCGTGTCGTGTGCGTGCGTGCGCGCGTTGGTGTGTGTGATGAGGTTGTGTGTGTGTGTGTGTGTGTGTGTGTGTGTGTGTGTGTGTGTGTGTGTGTGTGTGTGTGTGTGTGTGTGTGTGTGTGTGTTGGTGTGTGTGTGGTTACAGCACCATGTCAATAACTCAGGGTCATGGGGTCAACCCTCAGACAGACCAGAGGTTTGATATTTTCAAGCAGACTGGCTGGCTGTGTTGATAGAGCCATGGACTCCACATCTGACATCTTGAGTTCAATCCCAGCCTGAAACATCAAAAGCTGGCCTGTTCACTGCCCATAGCATATATTCTAATCATTCTGGCCAGACACAGCGATATGTAGCTGTCTCTTCCCATTTGTCCACACTGTTATCTACAGACTTCAGGTCACGTTTACAGACGTCTGTTAACGCCATATTGGTATATTTCGTTGAGAACAGCATGTACAACAATATTTACAAAATCCAAAGCTTTATGTTTCAACAGACTGCTTCGAAAGATTATAAATGTGTACATAAAGAAAATTAAAAGATCACGGTTAAGTTAGAAATGCACGTATTTCAAATTCCGTGGTACAATTTGACCTTCCTATCTGGACCTACCTTTGCTTTCTTCTGCTTTTATAGTGAAGGGGGATGCATTGTTTTTGTTTTTGATTTTGCACCACCAACATATTATTCAAAACAATTTCATCATTTCAGTAGACAGTCCTATTTCGATCTGATGTGCGCTAAAGAAAGTATCATTCCATATGAACAAGTTTGTGATCTTTCTAAAACGGAAGGAATGTACGTAAAATATAAAGTGGAATGTATAATTTTTGCATAGCTGTATGCACTGACTGACCACCAGTGCCAGTGATGAGATACATGTAACAGACCCGGTTGGCAGTACTAAGTGGTCCGGGGGAGGAGTTGTTAGTCTGATGTGTGGGATGGAAAACATCTGCTTCCATACCAATAGGGTTAAGTATACTGATAGGGCGTTAACAGACGACCCTTTATGGCAGCAGTGGGCCCCCTGTGATCTGGGATCCTGCAGCGAGCTATGTATACAGTATATCCCTTGGGATGTGGCTATCCTGCATGTGGCAGACAATGATGGCCAAGTCAGCGCAGTCATAGTTGTGTGAGGAGGGCATACATGCTTGGCATGCTGGTCTGGTCAAGGACGTCCCTGTTTGGCACATGGTCTTTCCAAGAAATGCCCAGTGTCTGGCACAAGCACCACAGGTGGAATCTACTGAGGCGGTGCTCTTGGTATATATAGGATGTTCAGCTCTCACTGCTGTAGAGAAGTGTATTCGATGTGCAGGGTCAGTACACTCCAATCTTGGTGACTGTGGTGAGTTTGTTATTTTCGCTCACTGTCCTGGTCAGTTTTCTTATGGCAGTGGCAGCTTTCTCCATCCGTCTGTTGACATAATACATAGCACAAGGAAATCAAAGTGTAACAGAATTTGCTGTAGTTTGAGAAAGAGAAAGAGAAAGAGAGAGAGAGAGAGAGAGAGAGAGAGAGAGAGAAGGATGAAGGGAGACAGAGACAGGGACACAGACAGACATACAGAGACAGAGGGACAAATAGAGAGAGAGAAAGACAGAGACAGAGAGAAAGAAAGACAGAGAGGGAGATACAGGAAGAGAGAGAAGAGAGAGAGAGAGAGAGAGAGAGAGAGAGAGAGAGACGAGAGAAGAGAGAGAGAGACAGAGAGACAGAGAGAGAAAAAGACAGACAGACAGACAAAGAGACAGATAGACAGAGACAGAGAGAGGCGAGGTAATGTAACCTTTTTCCTTCAACAGATCCAGGAAGCTGGTGGATGCATTGCAAGAAGAGAAAGGGTTAAATTCAGAATTTGAACCCATGCTCATTTTTATCCGTCTGCAGAGTATCACTTAAATCCCCGGCCGGCACAGGTCTGAACCTTTATCAACAGTTGTTGTACTCATTACACGTTGAAGACGAAAGTGACCAGGATCTGAACTCGACTCCTTCCTTTTTGATGCTGGATTGAACATGGGGACCCTGGTTACCTTCCAGTTTTGGGTTCAGAACTGATCGCTACTTCGTATGTTTTTCTTTCTTTGCTTTTGTATAAATGACTGTGGTACTTAAGTAATTTCTTTTGTGCTTACTTTTTTATTTCTGTCCCACTTTAATGGCCACAAAAGCTGGGACAATTTTACAATGCTATGAAGATAATGAAGATGAGGATGATAATCATGGTGTTGCGGAGTTTCATCTAGGATTGAGGATGCCTGACGGGGCTATACTCTACTCTTACTGCATCTATATATCCTAGCGTCAACCAGACCATAGACATACAGACACCTGCAATGTTGTTCAGCCATTTGGATAAAATCCTTAATGATGCATCCATGAAGTGGATGATATTTGACTGTGTGATCCCAGTGTTCCCATTGAGTCCGTACTACACTCAGCTGTTGGAAGGATTTGGTTTGGGTTGAAAAGACTTTGACACAACAGATAAGATTCGAACTCTAAACGTTCCAATATATAGTAAGTTGTACTATCCACCACACCAAGCCACTCGTTTTACTGGTGTTATCTCCCTTGTTCTTCAGAATAAAAGCAGATTCATACATATAAAAATGTGTGTGTTTGTGTCCGTATGTGTATATGCGTGTGTGTGTATGTGTGTGTGTGTGCGTGTGTGTGCGTGTGTGCGTCTGTGTGTGTGTGTGTGTGTGTGTGTGTGTGTGTGTGTGTGTGTGTGCTTGCGCGCACGTACGTGTGTGTCCGTGTGCGTGTATATCTGTGCATGTCTGTGTATGTGTATGTGTGTATATGTATACACACAAAGATACGCACAGCATAACAAGACAACAAGTCACGACACAAAACAGTACAACATATACAACATAACACAGCACAACACAACATGACACGACATAAAACACAACAGAACACACAACACAACACTACACAACACATCTCAATGCAATCCACTTTCATTCGACGTGATCTCACAATTGCCCCCTTGGTAGAAAGCAGGTACACATAGGAACCATAGAAGGTGGGACTGGAATCACTACCATTGTGACACAGACACATATGGTGTAGAAAGCAGGTACACATAGGAACCATAGTAGGTGGAACTACAACCACTACCATTGTGACACAGACACATGTGGTGTCAGAAAAAACCAGTAATAATGGATATAGTAACACTGGTAGTAGTGACAATCTTGGTTGTTTCATTTTTTCAAGACGACGTCTCCGCGCTTGGAAAGAATTCCATATGCACTAACGTCACAGTTGCCACGTATATGGTGATCATGGCACACGCCTAATTAAATGTCTGAATCACAACACAACCAGTTACTCAGTATAAACTCGTCTCACATGACAGACATCGCCCCCCTCCCCAGTCAATGCACAAAGCCTCAGCTGCCTATCAACCCTTTGACTGGTGCACATTGTCCACCAACTGCAAAAAAAGATCCCTTTGACTCCCTAAGCTGGCAGAGAAGGTCCGGGAGTTGACGGGTTTAATTATAGCTCCTCCAGTCTATCGTTCATATCTGAGGAAAGAAAAGAGGAAATAGATAGGTAAGTAAGCAAGTAAGTAAGTAAGTATGTAAATAGGTAAGCAAGTAAGTAAGTAAATATGTAAGTAGGTAAAAAGTAAGTCAGTAAGAAAGTAAATAAACAAACAAATAAATAAAAAAAAAAAAAATAGGTAATAAATAAATAAATATAAATCTAGATAAACAAACAAGTAAAATTTGAGAAATAACAAATGACAGTAAATAAATGCATACACACACACACACACACACACACACACACACACACACACACACACACACACACACACACACACACACACACATTCATGCATATACACCCATATCCACACAGCTGGATGGCTGACAACAACAACAACAACAGCTGCAGCAGCAGCAACAACAACAATAACAACAACAGCAACAACAGCAAAGAGGAAACACACATATTACAAGTGTTAGTATATACACCATCCAGTCGATGCAGCAGATGATAAAACAGCAAAAGACAGACACGTATCGTGACAAACTTACAGACATATAGACAACAGTCAACAAACAGACCACAAACACACACACACATGGTTAACAAACTTTCCCATTCTCCAATTGTCTTTTCCCTTTCTTCACTTTTGCTGTATCTATGTTTCAGGAAAAGCCCAAACATTTTCCATTCCACGCTGCAAGAGTCTGTGTGTCAATGTACAACCATTGTATGTCAGTGTACAACATTCTGTATCAGTGTAATACTATTGTGTGTTTGTGTTCAACAGCTGTGTGTCATTCTACAACGAACTCTGTGTTCAGTGTACAATCATAGCGTCAAATTACACACATCCATTGTGTATCACTGTACAATATCTATGTGTCAATGTATATCTAAAAATATTGTCATCAGTCAACACTGAAAAATGACGCTGTTGGTGTCAGTGTAAAACAACTATCATTCTTGAGCATCGAAAGATGGTAAAGACAATCAACGTGTTTTGTGGTCAACAGTAGAGGGCTGTATCTACCATTGGTAGGTCAAGGTGTTGTGTGGTCAACAGTAGAGGTTTGTATCTACCACTGATAGGTCAACGTGTTTTGTGGTCAACAGTAGAGGTCTGTATCTACCACTGATAGGTCAACGTGTTTTGTGGTCAACAGTAGAGGTCTGTATCTACCACTGATAGGTCAACGTGTTTTGTGGTCAACAGTAGAGGGCTGTATCTACCATTGATAGGTCAACGTGTCTTGTGGTCAACAGTAGAGGTCTGTTTCTACCACTGGTATGTCAACGTATTCTAGTGATCAACAGTAAAGATGTGTCTATCAGGTCCGCTTGCATGTTTTGATAAAAACGTTTTACAAAGAAATGTTTACGTTGACCATATAACAACACTGACAACTACAGGTATGTTGTCGTATTTTAATCTTTGTTGTGAACCTGTCCTGACGCATAGATGTTTGATCCACAAGGACGACACAGTTCTGGTAATTTTCCATTTAAATTCATAAAAGAACCCCCCCCCCCCCCAAATTGTAGGTATTATTTTCTACAGATTTATACGTTTCGATCTTCTAATTTCTTACTAGTAAATAGATGGATGATAGCTAGATACACTATCTCCATATATCTGTGATTGATTTGTGACTGCAAGAAACACAAGCTCTGAAAGTTACAGGTGATAAATGAATGGACAAGCGTAAGTTTGTACATTTGATTATTTTCCAGGCAAGTAAAAAACAAAACTTTGCAGTTTTGAACAGACCCATCCATGTGAATCATCCATTATATGGGGTTCATCTTTCAAAGTAGCGGGCTGCCTTACTCACAACATGCAACTCAGTACCACAATGAACAATAAACTGAATATGCCTCAAACAGCTTCAGATACACAGCAGTAGAACGTCAGTTTAATTGTCACGTTTTCTGTACTAAACAAAAGACTATTTCTGGCTTTACTTACAAGATCATGACATGCTGCTGCAGTGGGATATTCAGCCTTGTTGAGAAATAGGTATGTGTGAAATATCTATAAACTGTAACTGCAGGCAGGTATTATAACACTATCAACAGTCCTCCTTACTATGGCTGCTAATATCCTTCTTTCTTAAGTAACTTACATCATCTGCAAAAAGTAACATAAACATACATATGTTTGACTTCATGGACAGCAGCTACCATGTTTACTTAATTATGCAAATGGTCATTGATGTCTATGGCCGTTTCAGTTTTGTCATCCTGCCATTTGGGCAGTAGTACTGTTTTCAAGAGTTTATATTTAAATCAATATAATCATATGTAAAGTCTGTACAATGTCTCCCTGTGTTGATTCTTCTAATACTTGTTTATTTAAGAAAAACAGGAAATTAGTGACATCACCTTGACTGACACCACAGGTGAGCATTTTGAATTGTAACACAACTGATGTAAGCTGTTGATGAAATTGTAAATAACTGTTCAGCAGAAACCTATCAGGTAAACAGTAACATCAACAGCTAAGGACAGGAGCACAAACTAAACATTATAATTTGGTAGGTTTCCTTACAATAAATGCTTTAAATACTGGACAAAAGAGGACATCATGCACATCACCTTAATTTTCTGACCTGAGAGATGGACAAATAAAGCAGGATATGTGTTCCTTATATCTGCGCAGCAATCAACCTTCTAAATAAAGAAAGGTGGTGGGTAGACCAAAGTTTCTTGCTCACGTCCAGACACACACACACACACACACACACACACACACAACCACACACACACACACACATCCACACACACGCACACACACGCCAACACACACAACCACAAATGCACACACACACACACACACACACACACACACACACACACACACACACGAAAGACAGACAGACAGACAGACAGACAGAGACAGACGGACAGACAAAGAGAGAGAGACATACACACACGCGCACGTAAGCACGTAGGGGCACACACACACACACACACACACACACACACACACACACACACACACACACACACACACACACACACACACACACACACACACCACACACACACACACACACAACACAGAGTGAGAGAGAGAGAGAAAGAAATAAAGAAAGAAAGAAAGAGAGAGAGATGAGAGGTAGACAGAGAGATAGAGTGACAGAGAAGGAGAGATAGAGATAGAAGAAAAGAGAGACAGACAGACAGAGAGACAGAGAAAGACAGAGAGAGACAGAGAGAGAAGGAGAGACAGACAGACAGACAGAGACAGAGAAAGGGGGAGACCGAGAGAGACAGAGAGAGAGATTTATGGAGAGAGACACAGAGACAAAGACAAAGACAAACACACACACACACACACACACACACACACACACACACACACACACACACACACACACACACACACACACACACACACACACACACACACAACGGCGCGAGCACGTATGCTTTGACATGCAAACACAGACACACAAACACACAAACACACAGACACACAGACACAAACTGTGTTGTTACACTGTACACAAACACACAAGCATGTGTGTGTGCACGTTCACACACACAGAAACACAAATACAAACACAAAAGCGCGCACGCGCGCGCACACGCACACACACACACACACACACACATACACACACACAGATACACACACACACACATACTTGTCTAAAAGCACACACACACACACACACACACACACACACACAACACACACACACACACACACACACACACACACACACACACACACACACAGAGTTATGAGACATGGTTGATCGTGGGGGATTTTAATGCCCATTCTCCATTCTGGAACAAGAATTGCAAATCTGTATCGAATAATTGTCTTGTTGAAAACATCGTTGACTCTGGTTTAGTCTGGTTTAAAAAATGTTCGCGTAACTAGAATTCCTGATAATCCTAAACACAAGGCTTCTGCCATTGATTTAACTCTATTATCACCTGACCTCGTCCTTAACTGCATGTGGAATGTTACTTTCGACTCCCTTGGAAGTGATGACGTGCCTATTATCACAGTTATAAACGAACTGTTTGATCACATACCAGAACAAGACGACGTTATACCTAGATATCTGTACAACTGTGCGAACTGGGTAAATTATCGTAACATTTTAATGGGTAAAGTTTGCACTTTTTACGAAAGTGATAATGTTAATAATGTGTATTCAAACTTCATAACCGCAATACACGAAGCAGCAACTAATTCAATTCCAAAATCAAGGAATATAAACAAAGGTAATTATGTTGGAAATAACTGGTGGAATCAATCATGTGAAGAAGCGAAGAATGAAAAAAAGAAAATGTATAAAATTTGTTTAAATACTAAATCCCCAGAAGACCATTACAATATGAAAGTGGCTAAGATTCATTCGAACAAAGTTATAGCTCAAGCAAAAAAGCAGTATTGGTCTGATTTTTGCTCTCAACAAATTTCAGGGCCTAAAGATCTTCCAAAGATTTGGAATAAGGTCAAAGACATGAAAAATGGCTTTCATTTACCACAATTTCCTATTAAGATTAAAGGCAAAGAAAAGCTTCTGAGAAAGCTTAGGAATTTGTACAGTTCTTTGCGAAATCAAGTAACTCCAATAGCTTGTCTAACCAAATCAGAGAAAAAAGACGGACACTTGAGGAACAGACGAATACACAGATCCTCTCCTCGATAGTCACATGTACATAAATTCAAGAATTACATTACAGGAACTTAAAGATGCCCTTCTCTCGTTGAGCAACAAACAATCGGCTGTAGGATTGGATGGCATTTCATATAGGCTATCCTTATAAATCATTTACCGGAGAAATGGATTGAATACTTACACAATATCATACAAAAATGCAGGGAATATGGTCACATACTTGACATTTGGAAGACTTCAGTTGTGTTACCTATACCAAAAGCTAATAAATCCCGCTCTGAACCTGGTAGTTACAGACCTATCTCGCTTACATCCCATGTTTCAAAACTGATGTAAAAAATATAGTGAATCGACTGACTTACTTTTGTGAGAAAAATAAAATAATACCTATCAACCAATGTGGATTGCAAAAAGGTAGAGCGACGACAGACCATTTAGTCAAATTAACAACGCAAATAATAACTCAGTTCGCCAAAAGAAAACGTTTTAGCTACATTTTTTTTATCTTAAAAAGGCATACGACCAACTCTGGCATGCGAGACTTTTGTTGAAATTAAAACATATTGGTCACAAAGGTACTCTTTTTTATTTTATCAAAGCATTTCTAAGAGACGGAAGTATAATTGCTAAAATAGGTAATACATACTCTGAAAAAACGATCTGTTAACATGGGAATTCCGCAGGGTTCCATAATATCTCCTCTATTATTCAATATTTTGATCCATGACCTGCCTGCACAAGTCTCAAACAATATAAACTTAGCTCAGTATGCCTATGGTATAGCGATCTGGATGAATGTTACATTGAAAAGGAAAACTTCTTTAAGAGAAATCAAGTACATTAAAGGGTTTATCAACGTGAAATTGATCATATTTCAAGTTTCTTGATAATTAACGGTCTGGAAATATCCCATGAAAAGACACACATGATGCTTTTTAATAATGGACTCGGTCCTAAGAATTTACCGTTGTTTAAAATTGATAAGGAGGAACTGAAATATACAAATCAGGTGACATTTCTGGGAGTACACTTGACTTCTAGCTTACAATGGAAAGAATCTATTGATGCTTTGTTATATAAAGCTATGAAAAGCCATAATTTAATACAAGTAATTAATAAACAGTCATGGGGGCAAGACACTAAAACGTTGTTACATCTTGTAACAGCTTTAGTCAGATCGAAGTTGGCTTATGGCCAAGATGTATATTTTTCAGCTCTAAAATGCTATTTGATAAAGCTTCAAAGCTTAGATAGTAAAGCTGTTAAATGTGCTCTTGGTGTGCCGGTGTACACAAAAACACAAGAAGTATATAAAAGAGCTGGCATCCTTCCTTTGGAAGAATGGAGGAAGTTACTGCAGATTCTAAGTATACGATAGTTAGAGCAAATGCAGTAGTTGATTATTCCAATGCAGATGTTAAAATTCGGCCTGACATCCATTTCCCCAAGAGAGCACGAACAATAAAGGTTCAAGAAACAATATCCACTTACACAATTAATGAGCTATTCGAATTTTTCCAGCGTAGTACCAACAAAGGTTGTACATAAATTGACATGTTGTCCTCAACCCCCCCTGGGAATTGTCCACTTCTAGATTTGATATCAACTACACTGATAATGACTTGAGGAAAGATATTAATCCACATTTGTTAGCAATTGACGTTCTGTCACATCTAAATAAAGAACATTTTCATCACTTGAAAATATTCACTGATGGCTCTGTTCTAGACGATGGTGCAGCCGGCGCTGGTTTTGTAATTCAAAAATTAAAAGTAGAAAAGGCTTACTCTTTAAGACAGGGACATTCAATCTTCTCTTCTGAATTAGTTGCCATCCTAATGGCACTGAAATATATAGTGGATCTACCTATACCTTTGTTTAGTATCTTATTATGTGTAGATTCGAAATCTGCATTACAGTCCCTAAAAAGTTGTGAATATAAAGAAAATAGTGCGTTGACATTTGAAATTAAATTTTTAATTCATTTCTTAACAACAAACAATACACAAGTTACTTTTTGTTGGATCACATCTCACTGTGATATCATATATAATGACTGGGTTGACAGAATAGCTAAATGTGCAGCAATGAATCAAGCTGGCAGTACTAAACTTGATTTACAACTCTCTGACCATGAAATGAATGCTATATTGGACGACAAAGTAAAAGCGCAATGTAAAATTCGCCCTTTCATCGTAACTACCAGAGTTTTACAGGACAGGAAATAACTTTGGCTTACGGATTATGTCTCAACTCACTTCGAACTAAATTCAGTAAAACCATTAAATGAATATGTAGTGATTTTATAACAGTTAATCATCTTTTGTGTGGTCAGCAAATGCTACCTTATTTCCCTGCATCAGTTACAAATTTGAAACAGAAACATACTGATTTCACTCTGTATTGACACATTGCTAGGTATTTACTGCACAGTTCCGTAGGTCGTTTCCTTTCATTAAGCCCGATTGTTTTATATCTGTAACTCACACCTATCCCTGTTTATTTGCTTGTTAGGTTTATCTTTATTCCTTGACTGGCACAACGCTTTTACCTCGCCCGCATATATATATATATATATATATATTATATATATATATATATATATATAATATACTACATGTATATGCATATATGTTTACATATATATAATATAATATATATATGTATACATATATTATATATATGTATGTATATATATATATATATATATATATATATTATACTCACACACACACAAACACACACACACACACACACACACACACACACACACACACACACACACACACACACACACACACACACACACCACTCTGTACAAACTAATGCAGCCTGGCTGTTCTAACGTTTTGAATGCTTTTCTGTTGCTTGTGAAATCGTATGATGATACCTTATATAAAACAATGCCAAGATGATTTCATGGTTACATTCATCCCATAGTCACCTCTATATTCTTTCTTTCTTTGTTTATTTATCTAAATATTTATTTATTTTTTCTATACATTTGTCCATTCGTTTTTGTTTGTTTTAATTTATATATTTTGTTTATTTATTGATTGATTTATTTGTTATGTTAGATTAATCATTTATTTCCTTGTATATTTTTCGTCTAAAAGCACATATGTGAATAGACGTTAAAAGAAATAACGAACGAAAACACACCACACACACACACACACACACACACACACACACACACACACACACACACACACACACACACACACACACACACACACACACACACACACACATACACACATACACACACACACATGCTCGCGCGCGCGCGCGCGCGCAAACTGCTGTGTTATTTTACTGTAGTGTATGAGCCAGTCAGTCTGTTACGTAATTTGTTAACAGCCAATCATGTCAGTATGAGATTGAAGCCATTCTAATAGTTTAGCTTCTTTAGATTTTCTCCGCTTTTCCGCCAGTGTGTTGAAGGTATACATGAAAGGATTAAGTGCAGAGTTTAAGGGCAATACAAAGACAGCTAATGCCACATTCACTTCTCCAGGGATTGGAATATCAGCCAGTGCTAACATTCCACACAGTCCAACAGGAAACCAACACATGAAATCTGTTACAGCTACACTGATCAATCGCCGAGCTATGGTCATGTCACGTGATACTTTGGTCGTGTTTGTTGTCATGGCATTCTTTTGTACTGACCAGTAAATGAAAGCTTGGCCTGCAGAGATCAGCAGAAACAGAACAAAATTAAAGACGATCAATATACTGAAAGCGTAAACTCTTCCTTTGAAATCTTGTCTTGTAACTGGCAGTGGAATACAGATACTTGTCTGGCTGTAAAACTCCCAGTGTGCTGTTACTGGAAGTAAAGGTATTGTGGCAAGAAACCAACCAACCAACCAAATCTGTAGACAAGCCACTACTGCTGATGTTTTCTCAAATCGTAAGGAGCTGAATGGAAAGTGAAGAACAATAAAACGATCGAGTGTGATAAGCCAGATGATCAGAGCTGA
Organism: Monoplex corrugatus; assembly: GCA_030674185.1. Classification (NCBI taxonomy): domain Eukaryota; kingdom Metazoa; phylum Mollusca; class Gastropoda; order Littorinimorpha; family Ranellidae; genus Monoplex; species Monoplex corrugatus. Next base: position 20,872 of record JAPXFY010002978.1, read on the forward strand.
CACTTCACTGGACACCAATGACAGAAAGCCAGCCAACTTGCAAGTCACACTGTTCTTCCATGTATCATCATGATGAAGATATCTACCACGGAACACTTCATCAGCCACACCAATGATAGCAATGTAGATACCCATCAGAAAATCAGCCATAGTAAGATTGGTGACAAACACACTAAACCCACTTGATGAATTTGTCTTCCTCGCACACAAACGTATGAAGAAACAGAAGATGTTACCAGTCACTGACAGACAGCTGATCAGCCAGAGAAACCCTCGGTACATTCCTGATTCTAGTAAATCTTCACACGACGAAATTTCGTTTAAGGGAGAATAGCAAAACGCGGCATCAAATTTTTCTGGCAGTATTTCTTTACAGCAGAATTTGTAGTTTAATGTTGTTATGACATGTAGAAAGAACAGATCTTTAAACACGTCATGGGGGAATGTTTTTACGGGACTACCATCCATGTACAATTCAGCTAAACTTGGTGTAGACTTGAAACCACTTGGGCCAATACTACGAATGGTGGTGAAAGACAAATTAAGCTTCTTCAAGCGTAAGAATTTCGACAAGACTTTAGTGTCAAATACTGTCAGTGTAGTGTAAGACAAGTCTATCTCTGTTAGTGCTGTTTGCGTGGTATAAGATGAGTTGTCAGTGTAAAGTGAGGTAAGGGGATTGTTGGACAGACACAATGTTTGTAGATTTTGTAAATTAACAAAGTGAACCATGTCTACATGCTGTAATTTATTGCCACTGAGATCAAGAAGCCTTAAATTGAACAGTCTGGTGTTAAAAAGATGGGTCAAGGAACTGTGAGCAAGAACCAGATGAATAAGGTAGGCATTATTGTTGACAGCAGACAGATTCATTCCTGAACCTGCGGCATCCAAGGAGCGGAGATCAGGGAATAATGATGAAGTGAAAGGCTGAACACACAGAAAAAAGTGACCTTGACACAGACACTCTATCGGGCAGGTCACGCCACATGACATTTCATCATCATGCATTGGACAGTGGGGCCAGCTATCACACAAGTGGTCGCCATGTACACAGACTTTCGAAGCTCTGCATTTGAAGAATCCTGGACAGGCTGTGTTCTCACACCCCACTTCGTCCTCATGCTCAATACAGTCATACATTCCATTGCATCGTGTGTACACAGGTAGACAGTCATTAAACTTACCTGGACATCGGTAGTGGGTGTCAGGACAGGAGTCATTGGACTTCATGGGGGTTGATGTGAAAATCTTGATACCATCAAAATTGATAAGAGCAGGAGATGGAAACTTTGAATAGTCGTTTTCATCTATAAGATGTTCATCACATTTCTTTTCATCTGACCCATCTGGACAATGAAGCAACCAGTCACACAGATTGTCATAGGAAACACACTGACCGTTAGTGCAGGTAAACATGTTGACACAAGGAGGATGTTTACAGAATGACTCATCACTCTCATCCTGACAATCAGGTCTGAAGTCACATACCAGTGTGTATGACAGTGAGGTGACGTCATCATCGCACGTAAATAAAGCTATGCGTCCATCTTCTGATTCACGTATGCCATGCATATTTGACGATTCTGTGGCAAAACTACAAGGGAACGTATGTCCCTTGCCACATACATTAAATATGTGTGAACCACATAACAGAAAGTCGTGCGTAACATAACCATCAGGACAGGTAATCAGAGATGGTTGTTGTGTGTGCAACAGCTTCTGTATACTGGGCAGTGAGATAGCTTTTGAATGATGATGATTCTCTTCCATTTTATTCTTACTGAATTCACAAACTGCGCCATGTCCTGATAAACGTATATGGTTATATTCAACCAGAAAATATTTGTAAGATAATATCATACAGAATTTTACTTTAGTCTGCACACTCACTTCTAGTGCAATAGAATGGAAAACTACAGTTCTGTCTTTGTGAACAACATTGTGTCTGTACATGTTAGGTAAAGTTATATCACCAATGTCCATACCAACCAAGACTATCTCATGAAAGGTGTGCCTTTCTTTGGTCACATTTTTCACTGATATCATCCATTCATAGCCACATTTAGGTACACCCAGTGTGCCTCCCATTGTACGACAGTAACGGCTGGCTCTCTTGTCAGCAGGTGTTCCTGAACTGTCAAACTGATGCAGAACTCCATTGCTGACATACCTATAACAACGGTTGCAACATAGCAATCCACCCGGACAGTCAGGACTGCTGAAGAGACAGTGTTCTGTTTCATCCTGTCTATCATTACACTCTGTCTCCAGGTTACAGTCCAGGTGGTGCTGAAAGATGGAATAATAATCCACTGAACAATTGAAAAGACCACTGGGTAATACTTGTGGTGGCATGTTTTCTGGGTGAAACGAATAGAAAAACTGAAACTTTTCTGGGTTGTCGCAAAAAAGTAATTTACTTGTATGATATCTTACTTCTAATTTCACAATACTGTACATGTCAACGACGTACTTAGAGCAGGACACTGTGAACAATAGTTTTGACTCGGGAAGTTCAGAGTCTTGAACATACAGAACAAGTAATATCCAATGAAAATGCTTTACACTGATCATGACAACATGTCCAATGGGGACAGATAACCCTGTCTTCACATAATGGATGTTTCTTACAGTGACATTACCTTTTAGTGTGATATAACCAATTGAGTAATTAATAATAATAATAATTACAATATTTATATAGCGCAAAATCTTGATTAAAATCAAATCTAAGCGCTGAAACACACACACAACGCACAAACGCACACACACGCACGCACGCACGCACATACACGCACCCACGCACACACACACACACACACACACACACACACACACACACACACACACACACCACACACACCACACACACACGGCTATAAATGGGGAGAAAGAATAAAAACAATGGAAAATTATAGAGAGCATATTATATACAATTATATATTGCAATGTGATTCCCCTCCGAGTGGAGACAGGCTGCAGAGGGGATTGAGTGAGGTCAGGATTTTATGCAGAGGAGAAAAGGTGAGTTTTGAGAGCGGACTTGAA
>JAPXFY010002979.1:0-20000 GCA_030674185.1 Monoplex corrugatus
CCTCCAGCTTTCCTGTTATGACCAGGTGCTCAAATTTCTTTCCTTATAAAATGTCCTATAAATGTTGCTTGTATTTTCCTTATCTTCTTCAATAATGTTCTTTTTGTGTTTCGCTCTTTGAAGACTGGTTGGTTTGTTTTCTTTGGTGTCCATCGAACTCTTAACTAGCTTAGAAAACACATTTAACCTGCCTCAATCTTGTTCTGACTTTGCATATCAACTGTCCACGCTTTGCATCCTTACAATATTATCAGTTTCTATATAACACTGAAGAACGCTCTTTCTGATGTTAATTGACAAGCGTTTGTTGGTAAGAACGCTTTTTATTTTCTTGAATGCCGATTCTGTTGGCTATTTCTGATAAGCATCTGCCGTCTGGTGAAATGAATGTCCCAGATATTTAAACTCACCAACTTACCATAGATCATAGTGGCAATAAAAAGCATGGGACAAAAAACCTTGTGTGGCAGTTAGTTACTCACCATAGGTGATCATAAGGACGACGAATCCTCTGTTTTTCAAGAGGTTGATGGGGGACTTGGTGTAACTGGTGTGCAGTTCCGTTTCTAGCCGCCGTCTTTGGGCTAGATTGGGAGGTCTGGGTGGTTCATTCTGAAAAACTGTGGTTTGTTTTCATTTAGTTATCTAGCTGATTTTTGTGTGTGTTTGTATTTTTTGTTTTGTTTTGTTTCATTGAAACACTGTTTTGTTTTCATTTATTTATCTAACTGATTTCTGTTTGTTTATTTGTGTTCGTTTGTTCGTGTCATTCTGAAAGATTATTATTTGTTTTCATCTATTTATCTAACTGCTTTTGGTGTGTTTCTTTGTGTGTTGTGTTGTTTTTTGTTTGTTTGTTTGTGTTTGTTTGTTTGTATTTGTTTGTATCATTGTGAGACACTGCTGTTTGTTTTCTTGTATTTATCTAGCTGATTTCTGTTTGTGTGTGTGGCTTGTGGGGTGTGTGTGTTTTGTTTGTTGGTTGGTTTGTGTTTGTTTGTTTCATTCTGACACACTGTTATTTTGTGTTCATTTATTTGTCCAATTGCTTTTTGGTTGCGTGTTTTCTGCGTTTGGTTGGTTGGTTGGTTGCTTGGTTGGCGGGTTTGGGTTTTGGTTGTTGGTTGGTTGGTTGGTTGGATGTTTGTTTGTATTTACTTGTTTGTTTTTTGTGTTTGTTTTTTGTTCATTCTGAAACAATATTTGTTTTTATTTGTTTATCTAGCTGCTTTTGGTGAGTTTCTTTGTGTGTTTGTTTGTTTTTGTGTTTGTTCATTTGCTGTTTGTTTGTTTGTTTCACTCTGAAACATTATTATTTGTTTTATTTATTTATCTAGCTGCTTTTTGTTTGTGAGTTCCTTTGTGTGTGTGTTTGTTCGTTGTTGGTTTGTGTTTGTTTGTTTGTTTCATTCTGAAACCTTGTTATATGTTTTCATTTATATATTTAGCTGCTGTTTGTTTGTGTGTTTCTGCGTTTAATAGGTTTGTTGGTTGGTTAGTTGGTTGGTTGATTGGTTTGTTGGTTGGTTGTTTGGTTGGTAAGTTGGATGGATGGTTGTTGTGTATTTATTTATTTATTTATTTATGGGTTTTATTTGTTTCTTTCATTCTGAAACATTTTGTTTTCATTTATTTATCTAGCTGATTTTGGTGTGTTTTTGTTTGTTGTTTGTTTGTTTGTTTGTTCGTTCGTTCGTTCGTTCGTTCGTTCGTTTGTTTGTGTGTTTGTTTCATTCTGAAACATTATTATTTGTTTTCATTTATTTATCTAGCTTCTTTAGGTGTGTTTCTTTGTGTGTGTGTGTGTGTGTGTTTGTGTTTGTGTTTGTTTGTTTGTTTTGTTTGTTCGTTTGTTTGAAGAAAAAGTGTTTGTTTTTCATTATAATAATATTATCTGTGGAATAATCAATCAAGCACATAAACATAAGAAAGCATTCATATATGAATACAACATCTGCCTTTACACAGCAAAAACCCAAAATATACCTGGCACTGAGGAGTGCCGTTTCTGGGGAAACTTGGCGGTGAAAGAGTTAAGATTAACCATTTTTTATTCCTCCCTTTTTTCAGTCGGGCTGATTGTCCCAAATTGGGCATTGAGGGGAGGCAGACTGCACGATCAGCAGTGAGGCGATAGGCTTCGAAACAAAATAAATACTGAAACGCTGTGAGACATTAAAGCCTCCTACACATCATATATCAAGGTCTTGCTTGGTCTGCCTCTCACTTTGAATGCAGTTATCCTTTTGTTACATGCTTGTTGGTCCAGCTGGAGGGTTTATATATTTGTCAGATGACAAGATTACTGAATTCTCTGATGTTAAATGTGATGGTGGGTTGGTGTGGCATTCACCATTTCAACTCTCATTGTAACGATGACAGTTGATACGGTGAATGTATAATGATGACAGTTGATCTGGTGAATGTATAATGATGACAGTTGATATGGTGAATGTATAATGATGACAGTTGTTATGGTGAATGTATAATGATGACAGTTGATATGGTGAATGTTCAATGATGACAGTTGATACGATGAATGTATAATGATGACAGTTGATATGGTGAATGTATAATGATGACAGTTGATATGGTGAATGTATAATGATGACAGTTGATACGGTGAACATATAAGGATGACAGTTGATATGGTGAATGCATAATGATGACAGTTGAAATGGTGAATGCAAATGATGATAGTTGATATGGTGAATGTATAATGATGACAGTTGATATGGTGAATGTATAATAGTGAGAGTTGATACGGTGAATTATAATGATGACAGTTGATATGGTGAATGCATAATGATGACAGTTGAAATGGTGAATGCATAATGACTGTTGAACTGGTGAATGCATAATGATGACGATTGAAATAGTGAATGCATAATGGTTGACAGTTTAATTGGTGAGTGCACAATCAGTTTGATGAGTCATGTAACAAAAATTCTATTAAGAATAATCATGATGAGGACAAGGAATAGAATCAAGAGAGAAATAGCAGATGAACAATGTGGATTTGTGGAAGGGAAAGAAACTATTAATCCCATATACATCAGAAGAACTGTCACAGAGAGATCAATCGAGATGAATAAGGATTTATATTTATGCTTTGTTGATTATACCGAGGCTTTTGATCAGGTAAATAATGAATAATTGATCAGCCAATAGAAAGACTTAATATGATGGAAAAATCTACAAATAGTCAGAAGTATGTATTGGGAACAAACAGCTGCAATAAGAATAGAAAACGATATAAACTCTTTCCAAAACATCAATGAGGTATCATACAGGGTTGTGTTTTGTCACCAGACCTGTTTTCACTTTACAGCGAAAACATCATGAAAACCCTAGAGGAAGACCCTGGATTAAAGGTTGGAGGAAAAATGATAAACAACATTCGATACACAGATGACACCGTGCTCATTGCAGAAACTGAAAGGGACCTACAAAACCTTGTGAATATACTAGAAATAGAAAGCAAAGGTAAGGGGCTGGAACTAAACAGGAGGAAGACTGAAGTCATGGTGATCAGTAAAACATGAAATACCCTCATGCAAAATAACAGCAAATGGCACAAACTTGAGACAAGTTGATAAGTTTAATTACCTGGAACGATCATTTCACCAGACGGCAGATGCACAGCAGAATCGGCCAAGCCGAAACAGCATTCAAGAAGATGAAAAGCGTTCTTACCAACACATGCCTATCAATTAACATCAGGAAGCGAGTTCTTGAATGTCATATAGAACCAATACTGTTATACGGTTGTGAGTTGGGGACAGTCAACAAGCAAAGCCAGAACAAGATTGAGGCAGCCGAGACGTGGTTTCTAAGAAAGAATGTTGAGAGTTCCATGGACAGCAAAGACAACAAACGAGACAGTCTTGATGGAGGCAGACACAAGAAGATCATTCATAAGGAAGATTAGGAAAAGACAGGCAACATCCATAGGTCACTTTATGAGGAAAGGGGAATCGGAGTACCTGGTCACAACGGGAAAGCTGGAGGAAAAGAGAGCACCAGGTAGACCCAAGGAGAAGATATTGAACGGACTTACAGAGTGGCTGAAGACAAAGAGGGTGGAAGAGATGCTTGAGGCAATAAGAGACAAACAGATGGAAGTCCATGATCGCCAACGCCTTTGGCAAGGCACCTAATGATGATGATGGTAATGATGACAATTTAAATGGTGAATGCAGCACCAGTATTCAATACTGCGTATATCACAATGAATCTGCCCATTGCTGACAGTACAATTGTGCAAAACGTATGTTCAGACAAAGGGTGCCATTATCTGAACGGCGTCCGATGTGGTTAATTATCATTAAGAAATAACACAGGTAATAGCAGTATACATTTATGGTGCGTCTAACACTGCTTTATGCGCTTATTATTCTACAAAACAAAAGGAAATACATATATACATCTGAGATACATACACTAATGTTACCCATTAACATCATGCACATACTCTCAATAGCGTCCTCATACAACACATAACAAAAACGCACTAAAACAGGATGAAATATGATCAGCATAATGATTAACCCTTTGACTCCCGCACACATCAACCAGCTGCAAAAGCTTAACCCTATGACTCCTTCACCGTATCCACCAGCTTCCTGCCGTATCCACGAACTTCCAGCTGGAAGCTGGTGGATAGTGTAAGGAATTAGAGGGCTATATTTTGGTTTTGCTAGCATGGTTGACAATGCAGAATGCTGGTGGACAGGGTGCGGGAGTCAAAGGGTTAAATTAATTAAACAGAAGGATTCACAGAAAAGATGGGTTTTAAGTTGTTTTGAAATACGAAACGTTTAAGCAAAATTGTTTAGTTCAAAGGGCAGATTATTTCACAGAAAAGATCCAAAATGGGCAAAAGATCGGAAAGCGCGAATCTAGCGTCTGTATTGAGGGATTTTGAACAGCGGAGTATCAGAAGAAGAGTGAAGAGTACGAGTAGTTGGGAGATACAAGAGGCAGCAGTACCAGAGACAACTTTGTAATACATACAATTCAGTTTCAGTTTCAGTTTCAGTTTTTCAAGATGTCTTCGCGCTCGGAATGAATTCCATATGCACTAACTTCAATGGTGCCACGTACTGATGATCATGGCACATGCCTTAAGATTGTACGTAATCCCTTGAGATGGTCTATAATACATACAAACAACCTTGCATCTAATACGCTGCTGAATAGGAAGCCGGTGGAGCATTCAAACAAGAATGTTGAACTCTCATAGCGAGAAGCAAAATGTTGAACTTTTTGCAGAAACTGAACAACAGATAAAGGAGCACTAATAAGAAGACTGTTACAGTAATCTAGACGACAAAGAGATTACGAGAGTTTTTTTTTTTAAGGATCATCGCACTCAGGGAGTTACCTTTGTGCTCACCTTTTTTTTTCCCGTCCCATTTTCTACGCCACCTTAATGGCCGCAGAAGCTGTCACAGTATTTTACAATGCGATGATGATGACATCGATGGAGATGATAATCATGATTCTACGGAGTTCCGGCTAGGATTGACACTTCGTGACAGGGCTGTACTCTACGCTTACTATCATAACGTATCCTGGCGCCAACGAGGCCCGGGAGATACAGGCACCTGCGGTACTGGTCAGAAGATCTGAGCAACACCCTCAATGACGCATCCGTGAAGTGGATGAGACTCGACTGTGTGGTCCCAGTCTTCCCAATGAGCCCAACCCTGGGTAGGAGCCGGTTAGAGCTGAAAAATCCCACAATGATATAGTCTTGAAGGGACTGATGGGGAGTCGAACCCACAACCTTCCAGTCGGTAGTCCGTTGCGCTAACCACTACATCACGGCGACTGGTGATTCCGAGAGTTTTAGCTGCTGAATATGTGAGATGTCTAGAGCTGATGCGACTGAATTCCTGATCGTCTCGTAAATTTAGTCTGTTCTCTAGTCGTTTTATCTTTTAGGTCTTATCTTTCTTTGTTTTCACCCTTGTTCATAAAGTTCATTTATAAATAAATACTGGACGGACATTTGCAGGGTGGCTGAGGACAGAGAGGGTGGGAGATGTATTTGCAGCGAGCAGGATCGCCAATGCCATGCGGCAGGGCACATGATGATGATGAAACAAGACGATGGAAAATACGCAGTAATGTTTCATTGCATAAACAATGAAATATACAATGAATTGTAAACATCTTTCACGAGTCATCTTAACTGTCTTAATTTTGAAACATTATAACGGGATGTTTTAATGCACACACACACACGCGCGCGCGCACACACACACACACATAAACACACACACGCACACACACGCACACACACACATACACACGCACGCACACATACACATAAACACACACACACACACACACACACACACACACACACACACACACACACACACACACACACACACACACACACACACACACAAAAACGTGTAAATAAAACAATAAACAACGTGTATATAAAAACAACAAACAACGTGTATATAAAACAACAATCAACGTGTACATAAAACAACAATCAACGTGTATATAAAACAACAAACAACATGTATATAAAACAACAAACAACAACAACAAACAACGTGTATATAAAACAACAATCAACGTGTATATAAAACAACAACAAACGTGTATATAAAACAACAATCAACGTGTATATAAAACAACAATCAACGTGTACATAAAACAATAAAACAACGTGTATATAAAACAACAAACAACGTGTATATGGAACAACAAACAACGTGTATATGGAACAACAAACAACGTGTATATAAAACAACAAACAACATGTATATAAAACAACAAACAACAACAACAAACAACGTGTATATAAAACAACAAACAACAACAACAAACAACATGTAATATAAAACAACAAACAACAACAACAAACAACGTGTATATGGAACAACAAACAACGTGTATATGGAACAACAAACAACGTGTATATGGAAAAACAAACAACGTGTATATAAAACAACAATCAACGTGTACATAAACAACAAAAAAAGTGTATATAAAACAACAAACAACAACAACAAACAACTTGTATATAAAACAACAAACAACAACAACAAACAACTTGTATATAAAACAACAAACAACGTGTATATAAAACAACAAACAACAACAACAAACAACTTGTATATAAAACAACAAACAACGTGTACATAAAACAACAATCAACGTGTATATAAAACAACAAACAACGTGTATATAAAACAACAATCAACGTGTATATAAAACAACAATCAACGTGTATATAAAACAACAAACAACAACAACAAAACAGTGTATATAAAACAACAAACAACGTGTATATAAAACAACAATAAACAACGTGTATATAAAACAACAAACAACGTGTATATAAAACAACAAACAACGTGTATATAAAACAACAAAAAAAGTGTATATAAAACAACAAACAACATGTATATAAAACAACAATCAACGTGTATATAAAACAACAAAACAACGTGTATATGGAACAACAAACAACGTGTATATAAAACAACAAACAACGTGTATATAAAACAACAAACAAAGTGTATATAAAACAAAAACAACGTGTATATAAAACAACAAACAACGTGTATATAAAACAACAAACAACGTGTATATAAAACAACAAACAACAACAACAAACAACGTGTATTTAAAACAACAATCAACGTGTATATAAAACAACAAACAACGTGTATATAAAACAACAAACAACGTGCATATAAAACAAGAATCAACAACAATCAACGTGTATATAAAACAACAAACAACGTGTATATAAAACAACAAACAACGTGTATATCAAACAAAAAAACAACGTGTATACAAAACAACAATCAACGTGTTAATATAAAACAACAAAGAACGTGTATATGGAACAACAATCAACATGTATATAAAACAACAATCAACGTGTATATAAAACAACAATCAACGTGTATAATAAAACAACAATCAACGTGTATATAAAGAAAAAACAACGTGTATATAAAAACAACAAACAACAACAACAAACAAACGTGTATATAAAACAACAATCAACGTGTATATAAAAAAACAATCAACAACAAACAACGTGTATATAAAACAACAATCAACGTGTAATATAAAACAACAAACAACAACAACAAACAACGTGTATATAAAACAACAAACAACGTGTATATAAAACAACAATCAACGTGTATATAAAACAACAAACAACGTGTATATAAAACAACAAACAACGTGTATATAAAACAACAATCAACGTGTATATAAAACAACAACAACAACAACAAAACAACGTGTATATAAAACAACAATCAACGTGTATATAAAACAACAAACAACAACAACAAACAACGTGTATATAAAACAACAAACAACAACAACAACAATCAACGTGTATATAAAACAACAAACAACAACAACAAACAACGTGTATATAAAACAACAATCAACAACAACAATCAACGTGTATATAAAACAACAAAACAACAACAACAATCAACGTGTATATAAAAGAACAAACAACTTGTATATAAAACAACAAACAACAACAACAAACAACGTGTATATAAAACAACAAACAACGTGTATATAAAACAACAAACAACGTGTATATAAAACAACAAACAACGTGTATATAAAACAACAATCAACGTGTATATAAAACAACAATCAACGTGTATATAAAACAACAATCAACGTGTATATAAAACAACAATCAACGTGTATATAAAACAACAAACAACGTGTACATAAAAACAACAAACAACGTGTATATAAAACAACAATCAACGTGTATATAAAACAACAATCAACGTGTATATAAAACAACAAACAACGTGTACATAAAACAACAAACAACGTGTATATAAAACAACAATCAACGTGTATATAAAACAACAATCAACGTGTATATAAAACAACAAACAACAACAACAAACAACGTGTATATAAAACAACAAACAACAACAACAAACAACGTGTATATAAAACAACAAACAACGTGTATATAAAACAACAAACAACGTGTATATAAAACAACAATCAACGTGTATATAAAACAACAATCAACGTGTATATAAAACAACAATCAACGTGTATATAAAACAACAATCAACGTGTACATAAAACAACAATCAACGTGTATATAAAACAACAATCAACGTGTATATAAAACAACAAACAACGTGTATATAAAACAACAAACAACGTGTATATAAAACAACAAACAACGTGTATATAAAACAACTATCAACGTGTATATAAAACAACAAACAACAACAACAAACAACGTGTATATAAAACAACAATCAACGTGTATATAAAACAACAAACAACGTGTATATAAAACAACAAACAACGTGTATATAAAACAACAAACAACGTGTATATAAAACAACTATCAACGTGTATATAAAAACAACAAACAACAACAACAAACAACGTGTATATAAAACAACAATCAACGTGTATATAAAACAACAAACAACGTGTATATAAAACAACAAACAACAACAACAATCAACGTGTATATAAAACAACAAACAACGTGTATATAAAACAACAAACAACGTGTATATAAAACAACAATCAACGTGTATATAAAACAACAAACAACAACAACAAAACAACGTGTATATAAAACAACAATCAACGTGTATATAAAACAACAATCAACGTGTACATAAAACAACAAATATATAAAACAACAATGGACGAGTACATAAAACTATAGTCAACAAATACATAAAACACAGCCATACACATGCTGGCTTTCTCGTCAGCATGGATTGCTCGACATTTTCGTTTCACACAAAGTGATGACGGATGGGAAATGGAACACCAAAACTCTGTGACACGCTGGCTTTGATTACAGGCCTAGGAAAGACAACAGCTGGACAGACTATCAGTGTACGTGCGGGGTTTCAGCCCTTTGACCCCCGCACCCTATCCACCAAGTGCAAAACTTAACCCTTTGACTCCCTCACCCTATCCACCAACTGCAAAATCAAACCCATTTACTCCCTCATCCTATCCATCAACAGCAAAAACTTAACCCTTTGACTTCCGCACCCAAACCACAAACAGCAAAAACTTAACCCTTTGACTTCCACACCCAAACCACAAACAGCAAAAACTTAACCCTTTGACTCATTCACCCTATCCAGCAGCTTCCTTACAGGAGAGGGTGAGGAAGTCAAAGGATTAAGTTTTTGTTTTTGCTGGCATAGTTGACAATACAGGATGCTGGTGGATAGGGTGCGGCAGTCAAAGGGGTTAAAATGTGTGTAGACGGATACGCTTGTTAAGCGGGTAAATGTCGGATTGAATAGTTGCAGTGTCTAGGTTCGATCCTGCATGACGTACTTCCCGCCTTGTGGGTGAGGAATGGAGGTTGACCCACATCCACCAGGTCCACATGTGTATAGGTCTGTTGACCACATCTACCAGGGCCACATGTGTACAGATCTGTTGACCACATCCACCAGGTCCACATGTGTATAGATCTGTTGACCACATCTACCAGGTCTACATGTGTATAGATCTGTTGACCACATCCACCAGGTCCACATGTGTATAGATCTGTTGACCACATCTACCAGGTCCACATGTATAGGTCTGTTGACCACATCCACCAGGTCCATATGTTATAGGTCTGTTGACCACATCTACCAGGGCCACATGTGTATAGGTCTGTTGACCACATCTACCATGTCCACATGTGTATAGGTCTGTTGACCCCCATCCACCAGGTCCACATGTGTATAGATCTGTTGACCACATCCACCAGGTCCACATGTGTATAGATCTGTTGACCACATCTACCAGGTCCACATGTGTATAGATCTGTTGACCACATCCACCAGGTCCACATGTGTATAGATCTGTTGACCACATCCACCAGGTCCACATGTGTAGGTCTGTTGACCACATCTACCATGTCCACATGTGTATAGATCTGTTGACCACATCTACCAGGTCCACATGTATAGGTCTGTTGACCACATCTACCAGGTCCATATGTTATAGGTCTGTTGACCACATCCACCAGGTCCACATGTGTAGGTCTGTTGACCACATCTACCATGTCCACATGTGTATAGATCTGTTGACCACATCTACCAGGTCCACATGTATAGGTCTGTTGACCACATCCACCAGGTCCATATGTGTATAGATCTGTTGACCACATCCACCAGGTCCACATGTGTATAGATCTGTTGACCACATCTACCAGGTCCACATGTATAGGTCTGTTGACCACATCCACCAGGTCCACATGTGTATAGATCTGTTGACCACATCCACCAGGTCCACATGTGTAGGTCTGTTGACCACATCTACCATGTCCACATGTGTATAGATCTGTTGACCACATCTACCAGGTCCACATGTATAGGTCTGTTGACCACATCCACCAGGTCCATATGTTATAGGTCTGTTGACCACATCCACCATGTCCACATGTGTATAAATATGTTGACCACATCTACCATGTCCACATGTGTATAGGTCTGTTGACCCCCATCCACCAGGTCCACATGTGTATAGATCTGTTGACCACATCTACCATGTCCACATATGTATAGATCTGTTGACCACATCTACCATGTCCACATGTATAGGTCTGTTGACCACATCCACCAGGTCCACATGTGTATAGATCTGTTGACCACATCTACCAGGTCCCCATGTATAGGTCTGTTGACCACATCCACCAGGTCCACATGTGTATAGATCTGTTGACCACATCTACCATGTCCACATGTGTATAGGTCTGTTGACCACATCTACCATGTCCACATGTGTATAGGTCTGTTGACCCCCATCCACCAGTCCACATGTGTATAGATCTGTTGACCACATCCACCAGGTCCACATGTGTATAGATCTGTTGACCACATCTACCAGGTCCCCATGTATAGGTCTGTTGACCACATCCACCAGGTCCATATGTGTATAGGTCTGTTGACCACATCCACCATGTCCACATGTGTATAGGTCTGTTGACCCCCATCCACCATGTCCACTATGTGTATAGGTCTGTTGACCCCCATCCACCAGGTCCACATGTGTATAGGTCTGTTGACCCCCATCCACCATGTCCACATGTGTATAGGTCTGTTGACCCCCATCCACCAGGTCCACATGTGTATAGATCTGTTGACCACATCTACCATGTCCACATATGTATAGATCTGTTGACCACATCTACCAGGTCCACATATGTATAGATCTGTTGACCACATCTACCATGTCCACATGTGTATAGGTCTGTTGACCACATCTACCAGGTCCACATATGTATAGATCTGTTGACCACATCTACCATGTCCACATATGTATAGATCTGTTGACCACATCTACCAGGTCCACATATGTATAGATCTGTTGACCACATCTACCATGTCCACATGTGTATAGGTCTGTTGACCACATCTACCATGTCCACATGTGTATAGGTCTGTTGACCACATCTACCAGGTCTACATGTGTATAGATCTGTTGACTACATCTACCATGTCCACATGTGTATAGATCTGTTGACCACATCAACACAGGTCTACATCATGTGTATAGGTCTGTTGACCACATCTACCATGTCCACATGTGTATAGGTCTGTTGACCACATCTACCAGGTCCACATGTGTATAGGTCTGTTGACCACATCTACCATGGTCCACATTGTATAGGTCTGTTGACCACATCCACCAGGTCCACATGTATAGGTCCTGTTGACCACATCCACCAGGTCTACATGTATAGGTCTGTTGACCACATCTACCATGTCCACATGTGTATAGGTCTGTTGACCACATCTACCATGTCCACATGTGTATAGGTCTGTTGACCACATCGACCAGACGTTCAGTTCGATTTTCCGGTCATCTGAGGAGAAAAGTCGAGGCCTCTACAACATACTGCCTGCGTAGGATGGGCAAAACAACACGCATGCACGCATACGAGAAAACCAGAAAGCTATGAAAAAATAAAATTAAAAAGGAAAAATTAATGTGACTAGAAATACATCCTGTAGATCAAAACCAGATGACCCTCACAACCCTAATAACCTGTAGTTATCCGTTTATTCAAGAGTTTTTCATTGAATTCGGAAAATTCCATATGTGCTCCACCCAAATCTGCCATCAATTATGTGGAAGACTCCTTGGGTCTGCGCAAAACCCCGATGCGATGATGTGGTCTTGATATGGGAGGGGGTAGTGGAAAGGGAAGTATGAAACCCGAACACCGCCACAATGATTGGAGAATTAAAATGAACAGGGAACATGTCAACTGTTAACAAGAAACACCACAGGGGGGGGGGGGGGGGGGCGGACAGGACCAAGAGCATCAATGCCTCGCCACTCTCCGGACAATCACCTCCCAAGGTCCCGTTACCAATGGAAAGTCATTTCATCAAGCAAAGGGGGGGTTGTCCATGCATTGCATGACCCACTTGGACCCAGTTATGTCATCAATTATCTTGTTTGCAAACCGAATGGCTAGGTGGGAAGATGACAAGCCCCGAGACTTAGACACACAATGCCCATCAACCAGGTCCAGCCCAACCATCGGACCAAGAGAGAATTGAAGACACCTCTCTAGCCCCACTCTGGTCTTCATCTCTCTTTTTGGGCAGCCCGCCCTGCCACCAGCCCGCATAGATATCAGCTCATACCCCTTTACTATACTCTCGTCAATTAGTAGTCGAAAGCTCCCAACGTTGCCTTACTTCAACCATAGGGGTTATTTGAATGGCCGCGAAAGTGGCCAGGTAAAGTGGCCAGGTATGATGTTCAGCAAGTTTTGACATACCTGGAACAGGATTTGAAGTTTGCCTTTTCTCCGAGCAGCCAGCAAGTCTTTCCCTGCGGTCATGCGGCCTGATTCCCTGAAGTCAGTGGTCAAGCCACAAGCCGAAGTTAACTAGAAATACTACCATTCGGCTTAACAAGAAATACCATGAAGGTGCGGATGGGACCCGGAGCACCAATGCCTCGCCACTCTCCGGACAATTACCTTCAAAGCTCCTAACTGTTATGTTAAGGGTTAGGATTGTACTCGAGACGTGGGATCTTAACCACATGCCTCTGTGGAGTAGTGCCAGCGAGACCCTGTGGCCCAGTGAGCAAACTGGGACATCCTGACATTATCAGTAGTGGCGATGTCACAGATAAAACCCAGAATAGTGGTTTTTTGTTTTATTTTAACTCTTTAACTTTTGCACCGTGTCCACCAGATCCGGCATTGCAACACACACATGCCATGCCTGCAAAGCAAAATACCTTGATCCTCAACTTGATCCTAAACCACCACTTCCTGCAGGAAGCTGGTGGATAGGGTGAGGGAATCAAATGATTAATATTTTTGCAGTTGGTGGATAGGGTGCGGGAGTCAAAGGGTTAATATTTCATCACTTAGCAACAAATAATACGCTGATGAAACTAATGACAAAAACGTGAAACGTTGGGAAAAAAATCATAAATCATTACGTTGGTAGGCCTACCACTTAGAACTACCACCAGAGTAAGGGTGTACATGTATATACTGTGATAGGATTAGGCCCAGATAAAAGTTCCAGCATCACTCAGTGGTTGTTGGGGAACGCAGTGTCAAAGATTTCACTTTTTTTTGGAGGTCAGCATATTTTTTTACACCAGGTTATGTCCGTCTGACATGACCAAAGAACTTGCGTAGCATCGGTGGTCTAGTGGTAGAATACTCGCATGTCACGCGGGTGACCCGGGTTCAATTCCCGGTCAATGCACGACATTTAAGAAATTATTGTCTTCACCTAGTTGATAGACAGCTGAGCATTTGGGCATTGACTAGGGGTGGGGGTTCTGTCATCTGAGACGAGTTCCTACAGAATAGTTAGTTGTGTTGTGATTCAGACCTTTAATTATCTATTTATCTATTTTGTATATATGTTCCTTTTATGAAGATAAGATACACACATACACATGTCATTTACATGTAACCAATATTATTCCAGTGATAGACTGATAAAATACAAGCATAAAATATAGACTAGTTAAAACATAGTCTATGTAGGGCCTCAGGACCTGGCCAGCTGATGGGTTTATGTGCAGGCTTAAGACATGTGGCACGGTCACCATACACGTGGCACCTGTGACGTCAGTGCATATGGAATTCGTTCCGAGCGCGGAGACGTCGTTTTGAGAAACTGTAACTGAAATTGAAACTGACCAAAGAACTGAACAGTCGCAATAGCAGCATTCAACAGGCTGTCAACATTTTGAAACAACAATAATAATCCTCCCAACCTAAAATTGCTGGGGAGTGTTTGTTTGTTTGCTCTTGTTTTGTTTGTTTGTTTGTTTGTTTGTTTCTTCGTTTGTTTGTTTGCGTCTTCGTTTGTAAGTTTGTTTATTTGTTTGTTTGTTTATTTTGTTTGTTTGGTTGGTTGGTTGGTTGGTTGGTTGGTTGGTTGGTTGGTTGGTTGGTTGGTTGGTTGGTTGGTTAGCTGGTTGGTTGGTTGGCTGGTTGGTTGGTTGGTTGGTTGGTTGGTTGGATGGTTTGATCGTTTGTTTGTTTTGTTCGTCTGTTGCTTGGTTGTTTGTTTGGTTGTTGGTTGTTTGGTTGGTTGTTTGGTTGGTTGGTTGGTTGCTTGCTTGCTTGCTTGCTTGCTTGCTTGCTTGCTTGGTTTCTTTCTTTCTTTCTTTCCTTCTTTCTTTTTGATGGTGCTGGTTGCTTCTGTTATGAGAGCTGTGGGTTCAAGGTCTGATATACTGGGTTCAAGGTCTGTTCACTGCCCTTCTTAACCCTTTGCCTGCCACAAGCATCCTGTACTGTCAACCATGCTACATAAGCGAAAACTTAACCATTTGACTGCCACAAGCATCCTGTATTGTCACCATGCTGCAAAAGCAAAAACTGAACTCTTTGACTCCCTTAACCTATCCACACCTTCCTTCATATGGTCAGGGAGTAAAGGAGTTAAGTTTCTGCAGTTGGTGGACAGAGGGCAGTAAGTCAAAGGGTTAATACTACAATCATTCCTGTATTCAGTTTCAGTTTCAGTTTCTCCAGATGACATTTCCGCACTTGGAACGAATTCCATATGCACTGACGTCACAGGTGCCACGTGTATGGTGATCATGGCACATGCCTTACGCCTGCACATAAACCCATGAGCTGGCCAGGTCCTGAGGCCCTACCTAGATTATGTTTTACCTAGTCTATATTTTATACTGGTATTTCATCAGCCTTCCACTGGAATAATCTTGGTTACATGTAAATGACATGTGTCTATTCCTGTAGTGTCAGCTTAGTGTTTTCTAAGCCCTGTTCTCTTGTCCATTCTAAACCTTGACAGGATACACATCTTTACACAGAAACAAGGATCTGATGAATAACTACTGGCAGCAGATCTGGCTGATGTCACCCGAATCTGTCATGGGACCTGACTCCCCCCCCCATTCCCCCCCCACTCTCCTTCACCCCAAGATCTCATCAAAATATAGGATTCAGCGCAGGCTCGTGGAGTCAGTCAACTGACAACGGAGTGGGTAGAGCGCATATGGAGTTGTCAGAATTCGAAGAGTTCCTCTTGAACAAACTCCAAACTCCGAACTCTTGTGTTGAAGTGGTGCCTGCATGTTTTTTTTTTCTTTCACACGCGGAATGGACTTCAAGAGCTTGCATGTAACCCTTTTGTTTTACAGGAACCAGAAAAAAACACGAAAAAAGAATAAGAACGCGTATTTAATACAACAAGACAAGACAGGCACAAATTTTGGCCAACTGGCCTTTGTCAAGCGTAAGATCACAAAGAAACACACTCCAGATACAAAAATTAGGAGAAAAAGACTAAAATGTCCCTACTCTTCTGTCCAGTTTGAGAAAAGGATCTGGTCTTTGTTTGTTTGTGATCGTACGCTTGACAAAGGCCGGTTGGCCGAAAATTTGCGTCTGTCTTGTCTTGTATTAAATACACGTTCTTATTCTTTTTTCTTGTTTTTTCTGGTCCCCGTTTGCTTGAACGCGGGCAGTCACACTTGTTTGGGCTTTTGTTTCACCCCTGTAGTGATGATTCCTGCGGATTCCTCCTTCTGAAGTTGGGAGCTAGGAGTTCGTTCAAGTTGGAACCATGGCACTAGGACAATTCCATATGGGTTCTACCCTAAAATCTGCAAGCAATTATCTACCAGACTCTCTGAGCCTGCGGAAAACCCTCATGCCCAGGCATGCAAGGTCTGAAAATGGGGAAGAAGGGAGAAGAGACCCATGCAAAACTACGTTCTGACACCACCAGAATGGTGGAAACATTAAGATGGGCAGCGAACAGGCCAGTTTTCACTGTTGCAGGCTGGGACTGAACTCGATTTCAGTTTCAGTTTCAGTTTCTCAAGGCGACGTCTCCTGAGCTCTAGGAAGAATTCCATACGCCATGAGATACCAGATCTTGAGTCTGCGGATGTATCCAAAGAAGAGACCGGCCCGCCGCATGATTTCCCTTTTGTGTTAAGCCCTGTGTGATAAGCCCTGTGTGATAAGCCTTGTGTGATAAGGCCAGTGTGATAAGCCCTGTGTGGTAAGCCCTGTGTGATAAGCCCTGTGTGATAAGTCTTGTGTGATAAGTCTTGTGTAATAAGCCTTGTGTGATAAGCCCTGTCTGATAAGCCCTGTGTGATAAGTCTTGTGTGATAAGTCTTGTGTAATAAGCCTTGTGTGATAAGCCCTGTGTGATAAGCCCTGAGTGATAAGTCATGTGTGATAAGCCCTGTGTGATAAGCCTTGTGTGATAAGCACTGTGTGATAAGACCTGTGTAATCAGCCTTGCGTGATAAGCACTGTGTGATAAGCCCTGTGTGATAAGTCTTGTTGATAAGCCCAGTGTAATCAACCTTTGTGATAGCCTGTGTGATAAGCCCTGTGTGATAAGCCCTATGTGATAAGCCCTGTGTAATCAGCCTTGTGTGATAAGCCCTGTGTGATAAGCCCTGTGGATAAGCTGTGTGATAAGCCCTGTGTGATAAGCCCTGTGTGATAAGCTCTGTGTGATAAGCCGTGAATTTGTGAATAAGTCTTGTGTGATAAGCCCTGTGTGATAAGTCTTGTGTGATAAGTCTTGTGTAATAAGCCTTGTGTGATAAGCCCTGTGTGATAAGACTGTGTGATAAGCCTTGTGTGATAAGCCCTGTGTGATAAGCCCTGTGTAATAAGCTTGTGTGATAAGCCTGTGTGATAAGCCTTGTGTGATAAGTCCTGTGTAATAAGCCTTGTGTGATAAGCCTGTGTGATAAGCCTTTAAGCCTGTGTGATAAGCCCTGTGGGGATAAGCCTTGTGTGATAAGCCCTGTGTGATAAGCCCTGTGTATAAGCCTGTGTGATAAGCCCTGTAATAAGCCTGTGTGATAAGCCTTGTGTGATAAGCCGTTGATCCTGTGATAAGCCCTGTGTGATAAGCCCTGTGTGATAAGCTGTGTGATAGCTTGTGTGATAAGCCTGGTGATAAGCCCTGTGTGATAAGTCCTGTGTGATAACCCTGTGTATAAGCCTTGTGTGATAAGCCCTGTGTGATAAGCCTGTGTGATAAGCCTGTGTGATAACCTGTGTGATAAGCCCTGTGTGATAAGCCTGTGTGATAAGCCCTGTTGATAAGCCTTGTGATAAGCCCTTGTGTGTTAAGCCCTGTGTGATAAGCCCTGTGTGATAAGCCCTGTGTGATAAGCCTTGTGATAAGCCCTGTGTATAAGCCCTGTGTGATAAGCCCCTGTGTGATAAGCCCTGTGTGATAAGCCTTGTGTGATAAGCCCTGTGTGATAAGCCTTATACCCTGTGTGATAAGCCCTGTGTAATAAGCCCTGTGTGATAAGCCCTGTGTGATAAGCCATGTGAATAAGCCCTGTGTGATAAGCCTTGTGGTTAGTTATAAGCACTTGTGTGATAAGCCCTGTGTGATAAGCCCTGTGTGATAAGCAGTATAAGCCCTGTGTGATAAGCCCTGTGTGATAAGCCCTGTGATAGCTGATAAGCCCTGTGTGATAAGCCCTGTGGATAAGCCCTGTGTGATAAGCCCTGTGTGATAAGCCCTGTGTGATAAGCCCTGTGTGATAAGCCCTGTGTGATAAGCCCTGTGTGATAAGCCCTTGTGATAAGCCCTGTGTATAAGCCCTGTGTGATAAGCCTTGTGTGATAAGCCTGTGTGATAAGCCCTGTGTGATAAGCCCTGTGTGATAAGCCCTGTGTGATAAGCCTTGTGTGATAAGCCCTGTGTGATAAGCCCTGTGTGATAAGCCCTGTGTGATAAGCCCTGTGTGATAAGCCCTGTGTGATAAGCCTTGTGTGATAAGCCCTGTGTGATAAGCCAAGTTAAAGCCCTGTGTGATAAGCCCTGTGTGATAAGCCCTGTGTGATAAGCCCTGTGTGATAAGCCCTGTGTGATAAGCCCTGTGTGATAAGCCCGTGTGTGTATAAGCCTGTGTGATAAGCCCTGGTGATAAACCCTGTGTGATAAGCCCTGTGTAATAAGCCCTGTGTGATAAGCCCTGTGTAATAAGCCCTGAGTGAATAAGCCCTGAGTGATAAGCCCTGAGTGATAAGCCCTGTGTGATAAGCCCTGTGTGATAAGCCCTGTGTGATAAACCCTGAGTGATAAGCCCTGTGTAATAAGCCCTGTGTAATAAGCCCTGTGTGGTAACCCTGAGTGATAAGCCCTAAACGTTTTGTGTCGAAGTTTTACAAGATCCATGTTTATAGGGTCACAGAAATACACACATACAGACAAAATATAATTTTAATGGTGGCGCTGTACTGGGTGACGGTCATGATACGACTTTCACATGGCAAATCCATCGTTACATATATGAATAAATGCAAATAGACAGGCACATATGCATACACACACGCACACACACACACACACACATACTCACACACACACACACACACACACACATATACACAAATATGAATAAATGCAAATAGACAGGCACGTACACACACACACACATACACACACACACACACTCACACA
>JAPXFY010002980.1:5000-22500 GCA_030674185.1 Monoplex corrugatus
CATGCTGCTAACACTGGAAGTGTTCCTATATCTGTTGAGGACGAAGCGTGCAGCTCGTCTTTGAACCTCTTCTATTTTAGTTATGTTTTTCTCTGTATGGGGGTCCCAGACGGAAGATGCGTACTCCAGATGGGGGCGAACTAGCGCTTTGTAGGCTCGTTCCTTGATCTCTGAGGAGCTGATTTTCAGATTCCGTCGGATGAATTTGAGCATTCTGTTTCCTTTGGAACACAGGTTGTTTATGTGTTCGTCCCAACTCATGTCTTTGGCCACGGTGACACCAAGGTATTTTGTAGATGTTACGGTGTCGAGGGTATGTCCGTGAAGGGAATAGTCGTAGTGAAGACGGGACCTACTCCTTGTGACACGAAGGGTTTGGCATTTCGCAGGATGAAACTCCATATCCGAGGTCCTCTCCCAATCGGCTAGGAGTTGGAGATCTTCTTGGAGCTGTTCTTGGTCTTGGCTGTTGGCTGTCATCCTGGATACTGCTGTGTCATCGGCGAACATCCGTGCCTTTGCTAAGAGCTTCCCAGGGAGGTCGTTAATATATACTAGGAACAAGTATGGACCTAGCACAGACCCCTGAGGTACACCAGATTTGACGCTCACTGCAGAGGAGGATGCCTCACCCACTACTACTGCTTGCTGTCGATCCTTGAGAAAGTTGGAGATCCATGCTCCTGTAGTTCCTCTGATGCCGTATCTCTGGAGTTTATGCATTAGCAAAGAGTGATTGACCCGGTCAAATGCCTTTGAAAAGTCCATTATGAGGACATCGGTCTGTTTGCCTCTTTCCAGATTTGCAGTCAGCTCTTCAGTGAACTCAAGGAGTTGGGTCTCACATGATCTTCCTTTTCTAAACCCATGCTGGTTGTCACTCAATATCTGGTGGCTCTCAAGGTGTTTCATTACTGCGCTAACTATGATGTGCTCCAACATTTTGCACACAATGCTGGTAAGGGAGACTGGCCGGTAGTTGGCTGGGTTGTACTGTTCTCCCTTCTTGAATATTGGTGCTACATGTGCTGTCCTCCAGTCTGCTGGTACAATACCTGTGGACAGAGATGAGCGGAACAGTATAGTTAGGCAAGGCGTGAGCTCCTCTGCCAGTTCTTTGAGAACTCTTGAACGGATTCCATCAGGTCCACAGGCCTTGTGGGGGTTTAGATTTTTCAGCATTGACTTCACGCCATTTTCACTGATGGTGATGTTGTTCATGGATGGTATGTCAGTATTGGGCATCCCAGTCTTGTCCTGAAACTCCTCCTCAGTATACTGTCTTCCATTCCCAAACACTGATTGGAACTGCTGGTTGAGGACCTCTGCCTGTTCCTTTGGACTGGATGTCATTCGGCCATTCTTCTTGAGGGGAGAGACACCCATGTTTGATGACTTCTGGTGTTTAATGTAGCTCCAAAAGCGCTCGTTCTTAGCTGCCTGGTCTGGTGTCTCACTCTTGGTAAAGATGCCGTTCAGGTATTTCCAATAGGATCGGCGCAGCTTCCGTTGTACAGAGCGTCGGAGAGTCTTCATTTCAGCCTTCAGTTCCTTAGACCCGGTTTTGCGCATTCTTTTGAATACTCTGTCTCTCTTGTGTATGAGTCTCCGGATTTCTTCTGTAACCTAGGGTTGGCTGTACCTGTCTCTGGTTGCTTTGTGTGGGACATGCTTCTTAATTCCTTCATTTAGAGTGTTCCTGAACATGGTCCACAGATCTTCTTCTGTTGAGGCTCTGTCCTGTGCTTCCAGCATGTTCTTGCTCAGTTCAGTCGCAACTTCTTTCAGGTTATCCCGTTCTGCCTTCGCATATATCTGGATAATCCTTGGGACCTGCTTCTTTTCTATTGTGCTGACAATGAACTCGCAGAAGGGGATGTTGTGGTCTGAGAGGCCTGGGACAATCTCAACCCTTGGAATGAGCTGTGGGGCATTGGTCAAGATAAGGTCCAGGGTATTATTTTCCCTTGTTGGCTCCAGCACCATTTGTTCCAGACCCTCAGTCACCTTTTCAGCTCCTAGTGCTGTTCGACTGACGGCGAGTTAAGACTGAATTCGTTTTGGGAGGTCATATATGATATATATATATATATATATATATATATAGAGAGAGAGAGAGAGAGAGAGAGAGAGAGAGAGAGAGAGAGAGATGGATATAGATAAATTATACATACACACACATTCATTCACACACATTCATATAAACACACGCACGCTCCCTCTCTGTCCCCCTCTTTCACACACACACACACGCGCGCGCGCGCGCGCACATACAAACCTAGTCGCACGTGCGCGTGCGCGTGCGTGTGCGAGTGCAAAATGCACGAGGTTTTGGTTTGCTTATCTGTCACGTGAGTCCAGGTCACCCGTGAATCTGAAATTCGGACGTTCACATTCAATTACATTTGACTTTAGTTCTGACTGGTGTTGGCAGTGAAAAAAATGCTTTTATTCAGTTATTGGGTCATGTACTAAGCTACGCACAAAAAGTTAAGGATCACTATGTGAAAACAGGTGCGTAATAAACTCAGTTCGCTACTGTTATTTATTTCTCAGTCCAGCCAAATTGTTATGAATTCTTGTTCAGCTGTAAGTGGGCGATGTTGTGTTAGTGCGAAAATTGCACGGGATTCTCTACTACTGAGCTTGGCCGCAAACGGAAAAGCGGAAACTTGCGAAAAAGGACCTTGTTTTGGACCGTTCTGCCTGAACACATTGCACAAGCCAGATTGAAAAACCATTATGCACGTGCAAGCACTGCTGTTTATGTGTGAGATGCTGTCTCTTGCTTGGTTTTATAAGAAGACATTCCACCAGTAGTAGGCCTGATCTGACAATGCCTCCACGACGAAAATTGAGCGAGTTTGAGAGGGGACGAGCTGTTGCATGGTTCCAAGATGGTGTTCCCAAGCGAGAAGTGTCCAGGCGACTTCAGGTGTCCATCTCGGTCATTATCAGACTGATTCAACGCTTCACAGCCACTGGGAGGGTCCATGAAAGACGCAGATCTGGTCGACCGAAGAAGACAAACCCACGTGAAGATCGTCTCATTGAACGACAAGCCCTGCAGACAAGAACAGCCTCTTCCAGCATCATTCGAAGGCAGCTGAGGGTGGCTACTAACATCAACATCAGCCAGCAGACCATACGGAACCGCCTTCGTGGGTTTAACCTCCGTTCTCGTCGCCCAGCTGTACGGCCACGCTTAACTCCAGCCCATAGGGCAGCACGCCGCGCCTTCTGCAGACGTCACGTGAGGTGGACACGTTAGCAATGGTCCCAGGTCCTGTTCAGTGATGAATCACGCTTCACCATGAACCACAACGACGGCCGACTGAGGGTCTGGAGGCGCCCAGGGCAACGCTTTATTGACACCACTGTCCAAGAAAAGGTGGCCTTTGGTGGAGGTTCTGTAATGGTCTGGGGGGCCTTCAGCCTTCACCACAGAACACCCTTGTATCATGTACAGGGTAACCTGACTGGCCTACGATACCGGGATGAGATCCTTCGACCGCTGGCTGTGCCTACACTGCAGCAGATGGGACCGACGGCTGTCTACCAGGATGACAACGCTCGCCCCCACAGAGCAAGGGTGGTCAACGACTTCCTGCAGCAGTCTGGAGTCAACAGAATGGAATGGCCAGCATGCAGTCCCGATCTCAACCCGATTGAGAACCTCTGGGATGAGCTGGATCGCAAAGTGAGGAGCAACCACCCCCCTCCCAGGGATGCCCAATACCTCTACCAGATGCTGCAGGCTGAGTGGCAGGCGCTTCCACAGAGGATCTTCACCAACCTGGTCAACTCGATGAGGACTCGCTGCGTCGAGTTCCAGAACAGCCATGGCGGTTACACGCATTACTGAACTTTTGGGAGCATCAGAATGCCCTGTCTTGTGATTTCAATGACTTTGGGAAATCAAATTTCGATACGTACCCACTTTGATCAAATGTACACACCAAACGATTGCTCGAAATTGAAGACAATTGTGTATCGTTATCACTAAAGCATGGAATTAAATGTTTGCCAAACTTCAACGCATTGGCTTTCTTATTTTGAAAGTTATGAATTTTTGTGCAAGTGATCCTTAACTTTTTGTGCGTAGTGTATGTAGCAGTGTCTATGTACTGTTGAAAAGGCCTATTTTGAAAACCAAGTTAGCCAACATACTGGCTCCTGTGAATTCCAGATACGGTAAGTGTTTGGGTTTTTTTTTATATACATTATGTTAAAGCGCTGATCCCCTGTTGTTATTTGATTCTGAAAGTTGATAGAGCCATGAAATGAAGATCTGTCGTGTAGAGTTCATTGCTTCAGTAATTGTTATGGTGTCAGCTTAGCGTTTCATTGCAACAACAAGACAGACCGTGAGTGTTTTTATGCGTGGCATGGCCCATTGGGCCATTCAGGTCGTGGCCGATCATGAGCCGTCATTCACTTCTGTCCTCCGTTCTTCTGTGTTTAGTGTTTGTTTTCGTTAAAGAAATTTGATCTGCTGAGTGATGGCAGATTTGGATGGAGTGCATGTGATGATGTAGACCCGTTCACATGTGATAAATGCCTGTTCAACAAAACACAAAATCTACAACGCTGATCTGTCTAGGATGCTATAAATCTGGGCCATATTGAATATATTCTGGATCGGATTTGTGTACTACCCCCCTTTCAGTTAGACTTTGGTGGTCTGAATGCTATTTCTTCAGGTGAGACGATTAACTGAAGGCTTGTGTGCAGTGTACTCGTAGCTAATGTTGAAGATCTCACGCCAAGAAAAATGCATAACTTTTGGCAAAATTCTGTTCTAAATTCTACTTTTCATAGACAGAAATACGAGGATATGAAAAGGAGTGACACCGTATTATTGCAATATGCATTCCACAGTAGAAGTGGCCCACTTGTCACGCGGAAAAATTTCGTCGTGACCACCACCATTAACAAAATCCAATCCAGTTCAAGTTTGAATTCATAGGGTATACTATTATTCAGAACAGTGAACCTTTCTAATCCCAGGCACAATTAACACACTACCAGAACATTGTGAATTTTAATCGTTTCGTGTTCTAATGAAAATTCTTGTCTGCAGAAAGGCAACAGTGACTTCAGTCCTCCTGCCTGCGCCTTCAGTGTACATGAAAACCCGATCATCCAGGACCTTTGTCAACACCCAATGGCGTCATTTGCACATTCCTTCCACCGCCTGCTCCATCGCATCCGATCACCGGATTGGCCGGGTAAGTAGTTTAGTTTAGTTTAGTTTAGTAATAGGGACATAACACATTAGCCGTTTGGCTATTTCAAGTCCCATCATTTTTCCTTTTCTTTTCTTACACTCGTAGTCAAGGTCTGTCGTATGCCCAGTTTTTTTGATGATTCATTCATCATATTCGTATTTAAGTTCAATGTAATGTTTCCAATGGTCAAGCTGGTTTTTAAACGAGTTTGTGTTTTGTGCTCTTTTCATTTCGTTTGGCAATTTATTCCATACATGTGCAATTCTATTTGAAAAATAAAACTTTCTAATGTTAGTCTTGCAATATTCTATAAATATTTTATCAGCATTATTTCTTGTTTTGTCATAATTTGTCAGTTTGAAAAATTCAGTTCTATCTACGTCATCTATATTGTTAAAAATCTTGAAACTTTGGATCAGATCTCCCCTCATTCTTCTTGCTTTTAAACTGGGTAAATTGAGTAATTCTAATCTTTCTCTGTATGAATAATTTTGAAAACCATGAATTAATTTAGTAGCTCTTCTTTGTATCTTCTCTATCAATGTTGACTGTCTTTTAAGACGTGGAAACCAAATAATGTTACCATACTCCAAATGAGGCCTCACTAAGCCTTTGTACAAATATAAAAATGTTTCCCTGTTTATGTATGAGAATGTTCTTTTTATGATTCCAAGCAACTTGTTTGATTTATTAACATTTTGAATGTGATTATCAAATTTGAGACTTTTATCAAATATTACTCCTAAATCTTTTTCTTCTAAACATTCTATTATTTCACAGGTAATACCATCATTTATCATAGAATATTTGTTATAGGGTTACTTTTTCCTAAATACAAGACTTTACATTTTGAAGCATTAAAGAAAAGATTCCAAGTTTCTGACCAATGGACCAATGTATCTAAATCCTGCAATATACTATGATTAGAATATGTATATTTTAGTGTCATCTGCAAAGATCTTACAAAAACTATTAATTTTCTGAGGTAAATCATTTATGAAAATAGTAAAAAGAACAGGACCAAGTATACTCCCTTGAGGTATACCACTCAGTATATCTGTATATTTAGAGTAATCATTTCCAACTCTAACAGGACCAAGTATACTCCCTTGAGGTATACCACTCAGTACATCTGTATATTTAGAATAATCATTTCCAACTCTAACTGTTTTGTCTTTTAAAAAGTCTAATCCAAGCTAGTAACTTGCCCATAATTCCATAATACTGCAGTTTGATAAGCAATCTTTCATGCGGAACAGAATCAAACGCTTTTCTAAAATCCAAGTAAATAATATCTATATTCTCTCCTTTATCCAATAGATTAGTAAAATAATTCATTACTTGTAATAAATGGGTAATGCACGATCTATGTTGTCGGAAACCATGCTGACATTCTGTGTAAAGTTTACTTAAAGTCATGTGATCAACTATAACATCCCTTATTATAGATTCCAATACTTTGCATGGTACTGAAGTTAGGCTAACCGGTCTATAATTACCAGGATCACTTTTTGTACCCTTTTTGAACAAAGCTGTGACGTATGCATTCTTCCACTCTGTAGGTACTATTTCCCTTTCCAGCGATTTATTAAACAATATGCTGAGTGGAACAGATAGTTCTTTACTCAGTTCTTTTAAAATCCTCGGATGAATATTATCAGGTCCTTGAGCCTTATTTACATTTAACATCTTTAACTTATTTTCAACTGCCTCAGGTGTAACTACCAAATCTGTTATTGTTTTGCCATCTGACCAATTTGCTATATTTATAGATGGTAGATTTTCCAAGTTCTCTTTTGTAAATACACTAGCAAAAGATTTATTTAAGGTATTTGCTTTATCAATGTCGGATAATGCAGTGTCACCATCAGCCTTAGTCAATGGGCTAATACCTACTTTTACTTTGCACTTTGATTGCACATATTTCCAAAATCTTTTAGGGTTAAACTGACAATCTTTTGCTATGTTTTTTTCATATTCTTTCTTTGTACGTTTAATTTCTTTGGTACAACTGTTTCTTATCGCTATATAATGAAGATAGTCTCTCCCCACTTCAGTTTCTAAAAACCTCTTAAAAAGATAATGCGGTTTTTTTTAATTAATTAACTTTTTTATTAAGTAACCAGATTAAAATTCAAAACACGAAATTCGGAAAGGGGGAGGAACGGAAAGAGGTGGGGACCTCAGTTGTTTTTTTTCTCTCTGGACCAGCATTGTGAGGGATGTTGCCAATCTCTTTTCCCTTAGATGACTTACTCTCCATTGTGTCACTGGCATGCAAGGAACGCAGTGACGATATTTCACATATGCTTGTTCTGGGCCATCCTGTGTATGATACTCGGGTGTGTTTAAGGGCCTTGAGTTGAATTGTTCGTTGAAAGGTGTCTGTCTTCCTCTCTTGTCTTTTTTCTGGTAGTATGGGTGATGTGATCCTACTGTCTTTGGATGATGTGCTTAATACATCGTCTCTTCTTGATGATGATAGTGACCATATTGTATGGAACGAGTTGTGCGAATACGAAGATAACATTTTTCAATGCTTTAGGCCTCTATGCCTATTGATATAGCACATATGGGGGGGGGGGGGGGGCTGTAACCTGAAACAACTGATGGAAACTGACCATTAACAAATAAAACATTTGTTCTTCACGTCACGGAACCCCATTCAAATGCCAAACAGTTTAATGTTATATAGAGGATAGTCACTGGACAAATCAGTTGGCGCTTTCGCAAATTCGCGATTTTTTTACGGTATATCAACAGGAGTTCAATGAGGTCAAACATGAACAAACACATATGAGTAACTTACTCTGAGTCACGATTTATGTCTAGCTGCAGCAACTTTCAGCCTCTCGCGCACAACACTGCAGAAGGCTTGGGACAAAATAAGTCATAGACTTTAGTAACTGAGATGTATTCACCTGCATTGGTTTACTACTGGTCAAGCCAAACAGTGATCACCAGTTAGCCTAGTTGTCAGTCTCTCTGTATTCATGTAGCTGGCATAGTCCTATGCCGAAAACTATTTTGAAAACAACACATGGAAGTACTTCATCAACAGCAAAAGCAAGAGAGATTAAGTGTAGAAAAAAACAAAAACATACTGTATGTATTTTGAGAATAGTACAGGAGACTATGAGTACAGTCAGGAAATAATAATAATAATAATAATTTGATGATAATGATGATAATGATGATGATGAAGAGGTATTAACCATGTTGATGTGATGATGATGAGAGTAATGATGTTGATGGTGATATTGGTAGTGATGATGATGAGTATGATGATGCTGATACTACTGCTACTGCCACCACCACTACTACTACTAGTAGTACTAGCAACAAAATAATGATAATAAATACATATTTATCTATCTAGCCAGCTAGCTAGCTGTCTGTATGTCTGTCTATACCTGCATGTCTCTCTAATCTTTGTAATCTACCCAATCATTTATACCTATCCCCACGTGGGGATGCCTGGGGCTCTTTCAGTATAAATAGTATCCCCACCTTCTGAAAACTGTGCTGGAAATTCCTCTTCTTCTGTTACCGTCTTTGTTTATGCCTTGTTCCTTTGCTTTCTGTCATTTCTACCTATCATGTTCTGCCTTGCTGGTCCATTCACCTGTATGTGTCCAGTAAAGTCTTACTGTTTTTAGGACTGATTATTCGGTACATGTATTAAGTGAATTTTTGCCTCTAGGGAGGTGAGATGCGGAAGCAATATACCTGTTTCTATATATGTTTTGGTGTCCTTAGGTAAGCTTATATTTGTATTCAGGTGTGTTTTTTAAATTCCCTGTGCGATAAATTGGAGTGGTCAACGCAGGGGGCATGTCCTTAGATTATGTGCGCGAGTGCATTGAGATGAGCACTTACTTTTCTCTTTTTTTTCCTGTTGAAGTTTTGTTTTAAAGTGGTTATAGCCCCGATACGGCTCTACGCAGTCGGCTGGGATTGAATCAGCAGTGACAAATTTTATCTAATTATTTCTCTATCAACCTATTATTTTATTTTCAGTTCTTGCCCATAGTTATATTCTCACTGTGTTTCAGTTTGCCTGTACAGCGTGTCACCAAGCAAGGACACAACTATACTTACTGCACCACCAAAGAACAGCGACTGCAGCAGCAGCAAGAAGAACGACAACAATAACAAGTGAGGATTCCATTAAATGCATTCTAGAAAAAATATTTTACAATCGCAAAAAAGAACTTGATACATCAGGAAGAACAAACAAGCAAAATACCTAAACAGGTGTAAACAAAAGACAAACTGCTAGATAAAGCAAAAAGAAAAAAGAAAGATTAACTGAATTTTATTCGACACAAGGAAACAAGAACAAAAACAGTGAGAACAAGGACAAAGAACAGCAAAAAAGTCAAAAAGATGACGAAACTGAAAAAGACAAACAAAAACATTAGATATAAAATCAAACACGAAAAGAATTGAAAGCACAACGTCAAGGCCAACTAGAACAGCTACAAGACAAAAATTAGAGAGACAAAAATGTCAAACAAAACAAGACAAAAGAAAGCAAGAGCATTTAGATCTAGAACAAAAAGAGCAAAAGCAAAAACGAAGAAAAAATTAGGAACAAAACCTGAGAAATCACACGAACAAACAAAAGAACAACAAAGTCAAAACAACAAAAAAAGAAACAAGTACAGGAGAAGCAAGACTGGAAGAGCAAGAACATCATCAGGAGGAACACATGAACGATATCGACGATGCTAGAAGCACAACATCAAGAGCACAAATCTGTACAAAACACTATGCAA
The DNA here is from genome assembly GCA_030674185.1 of Monoplex corrugatus. NCBI lineage: Eukaryota > Metazoa > Mollusca > Gastropoda > Littorinimorpha > Ranellidae > Monoplex > Monoplex corrugatus. The sequence continues at coordinate 15,013 of JAPXFY010002980.1, forward strand.
AAAAAAAAAAAAAAAAAAAAAAAAAACCTAAAAAGAGTACACACGTACTCAGCAAGAGCAGCAAAGATGGACAGAAAAACCAAAGAAATCTGAATTACTGACAAAACAATCACAAAAAGAACGCAGTTACCGACACAAAGTCAACAACAACCGGAAGACAAACAAGCACAGGAAGAGTAAGTGTGGGAGAGCAAAAACGGCAACGGCAAGAATATGAGAACGATTATCAACAAATACCAGAACGGAGACATTAAAATCCCAACAAAAACAAGACTAAGAAACTCTACAAAGCAGAAGAAAAGAAAAGCAAAACAAACAAAAAAGGCGAATAAGAATAAATCTGCAACGCGCATAATAAACAAAAATGACAACTTGAAAAAACAACATACCAATATCTACACACACGTACAAGAGGATATGGAACAAGAATAAAAACAACACAGGAAAGAACAGCAAACACAGTCAAGAATAAGACCAGAGAATGTCACAGAAAAGCACAATATCAGAATGAATAAGAGGAAGAAGGGGCAACAAGAAAGAAAACAAAGGCAACAAGAAAGAAAACAAAGGCAACAAAAAAAGAAAAAAGCAACAAGAAAGAAAACGAACAAATGCAACAAGAAAATAAACAAATGCATCAAGAAAGAAAACAAACAAAAGCTACAAGAAATAAACAAATGCAACAAGAAAGAAAACAAAGGCAAGAAAGAAAACAAAGGCATAAAAACGAAAACAAAAGTAACAAGAAAGAAAACAAAAGCAACAAGAAAGAAAACGAACAAAAGCTACAAGAAATAAACAATGCAACAATAAAGAAAACAAAGGCAAGAAAGAAAACAAAGGCAACAAAAAAGAAAAAGTAACAAGAAAGAAAACAAAGGGAGCAAGAAAGAAATCAAAGACAACAAGAAAGAAAAACAAATGGAACATGAAGGAAAACAAAGCAACAAGAAAGAAAACAAAGCAACAAGAAAGAAAACAAAAGCAACAAGAAAGAAAACAAGAAAGAAAGCAAAAACAACAAGAAAGAAAACAAGAAAGAAAACAAAAAAATACAACAAGAAAGAAAACAAAAGCAACAAGAAAGAAAACAAAGAAAACAAAAAAATACAACAAGAAAGAAAACAAAAGCAACAAGAAAGAAAACAAGAAAGAAAGCAAAAACAACAAGAAAGAAAACAAGAAAGAAAGCAAAAACAACAAGAAAGAAAACAAGAAAGAAAGCAAAAACAACAAGAAAGAAAACAAAAGCAACAAGAAAGAAAACAAAAACAACAAGAAAGAAAACAAGAAAGAAAACAAAAAAATACAACAAGAAAGAAAACAAAAACAACAAGAAAGAAAACAAGAAAGAAAGTAAAAACAACAAGAAAGAAAACAAGAAAGAAAACAAAAGCAACAAGAAAGAAAACAAGAAAGAAAACAAAAAAATACAACAAGAAAGAAAACAAGAACGAAAGCAAAAACAACAAGAAAGAAAGCAAAAACAACAAGAAAGAAAACAAAAAAATACAACAAGAAAGAAAACAAAGGCAACTAGAAAGCAAACAAACAAAAGCAACAAGAAAGCAAACAAAAGCAACAAGAAAGCAAACAGACAACAAGAAATAAAACAAAGACAACAAGAAAGAAAACAAAGACAACAAGAAAGAAAACGAGAAAGAAAAATTCAACAAGAAAGAAAACAAAAGCAACAAGAAAGCAAACAAAAGCAACAAGAAAGCAAACAGACAACAAGAAAGAAAACAAAGACAACAAGAAAGAAAACAAAGACAACAAGAAAGAAAACGAGAAAGAAAAATTCAACAAGAAAGAAAACAAAAGCAACAAGAAAGCAAACAAAAGCAAAAAGAAAGAAAACAAAGACAACAAGAAAGAAAACAAAGACAACAAGAAAGAAAACGAGAAAGAAAAATTCAACAAGAAAGAAAACAAAAGCAACAAGAAAGAAAACAAAAAAATACAAGAAAGAAAACAAAGGCAACTAGAAAGCAAACAAACAAAAGCAACAAGAAAGCAAACAAAAGCAACAAGAAAGCAAACAAAGACAACAAGAAAGAAAACAAAGACAACAAGAAAGAAAACAAGAAAGAAAAATTCAACAAGAAAGAAAACAAAAGCAACAAGAAAGAAAACAAAGACAACAAGAAAGCAAACAAAGACAACAAGAAAGAAAACAAAAGCATCAAGAAAGAAAACAAAAGCATCAAGAAAGAAAACAAAAGCATCAAGAAAGAAAACAAAAGCAACAAGAAAGAAAACAAAGGCAACAAGAAAGAAAACGAAGGCATCAAGAAAGAAAACAAAAGCAACAAGAAAGAAAACAAAGGCAACAAGAAAGAAAACACAAAAGCATCAAGAAAGAAAACAAAAGCAATAAGAAAGAAAACAAAAGCAACAAGAAAGAAAACAAAGGCAACAAGAAAGAAAACAAAGGCAACAAGAAAGAAAAGAAACAAGAGCAACAAGAAAGCCCAGTTACCGGACTAAGACAGATTGAAAGGCCCCTCCTTTCCCTTACTGTGCACTGTGGGCTTCATCTCTCCACTGGACACTCCGCCAGCTAGCTGCCACCTTGCACAGCTGCCAGCTCTTCTTCCCATGCAATAGTATCTGCAATTGGAACCTCTCTACTTTTCCTGAGATGTTCCAGAGATTCTGTGCCTATTGTGGGTGTTTCGGACTTGGACTGCTCGAATAGCTTCTTGACGAACTGGAAGAGTCTCTGGAAAACAGTCTTGGGTCTTCTTTCTTCTTTTCCTTTTTGCTGATTCTGTTTTGCTAAGGTCACTATGTTCCGCTTTCAGGTCTTTCCGTAGTTTCTCTAACCCTTGCTTCTCAAAATCCGAAGCAACCTTGATTTCTTTCTTCATAATCCCTTTTCTCCTCCAGACATCCTTCACCTGACGCTGACGTCTTGATTTCTCAGGTGTACTTTAGATTGTATACTCCATAGGCTTCGTTACATGTGGCATAAAAACCCGAATGTTTTTAGTAATGTTACTTTGTGTTCCATGGTGCTTCTTTCAATCAGCGCATTTAGTTTATGGACTTTTTTAATCCAGCCTCACCCATTCCTCTTTTGCGTGTACATGCAGCAAGTTGAATTTCTGGCGTTCAGCATCAACAGCCTGTACATAGTCCACGTCTGAAGCATCAGCTTGGATGCCTTTGGCACTGTGGTTTGATTCCTGGCCTTGGTTTAACGACGTAATCTGCTGGCACAGTGCGCCGCTGTTCGTTATCAGTTTTCGCACAGCCCTTTTTCATCCTGTAGATCTTCATACCGTGCCTGGTAGAGTATCATCTGCCACAGACACATGGGAAATCGTGGTCTGGGTGGTTGTTGTTGTTGTTGTTGTTTTGTTTCCTTTTGTTTTGTTATATTTTCAATTTCCGGTCGTTATAGGTTGATGCCAATGGATTCATCAGAAGGTCGATCGATACCTAAGTCACAAACAGAAAGCTTCATAGGCACAACATGAAGAAAAAGAACACAAGACAAACGTAAACAAACCAGCAAGGAACAAGAGTAACAACAAGAACAATACTTGATCTTGTTTACAATGAGAAGAAAAACATCGGCAACGTAGAAAAGAAAAGAGAACCACTGCCAAAGTGAATAATAACAAACAATAAATTCGAACAAAAGGAAGAAAAATAGCAGAACAGAAGAAAGCACGATAGGTAAGAAGGTGAAGAACACAAGTTGGAAGAATCAAAAGAACAACATGAAGATCAAGAACAAGATGCACAAGAAAGGAAAAACGTAGGGTTAAGGATGAAAGTTGGGCGGGACCCAATGGAGAGGGTGAGAGTGACGAGTGGAAGAGAACTCTGAAGAGACTGGAATGGGAAAGAGTACCAGGAGACCCGGTATAAATCTGTCGTAAGGGGGTGTGGGGGGATTCAGCGGAATGGATATATAGGAACTAAAAAGGAAGAGATCAACAGCTTGTTATATACAAGGCTGCTTATGTGTTACAATGTTTCTGTTATTTGTCCTGCTTATGTCTAAATTCATGCCTATTCTCCTTCCGGTTGTCTTCGCTCTTTTTCTGACAACTCGGCTATTCAAAATCCTTCGATGGAGACGCAAGACTCATGCTTTCTGATCTTTTGCCCATTTGGACCATTTCTGTGGAATAATCTACCCTTTGATCTGAGAAATGTGCACAGCCTTTCCTCTGTTAAGACCCAACTCAAAGTCCATCTTTTCCGTGACTCTTTCTGTTTAAATTAATGTTGTCATACTGACCCTGTCTCATCCTGTTTTAATGCGTTTTTGTAGCGTCTTGTATATATGGAAGTTATAGAGAGAGTCTGCAAGATGTTGATCGGCAAAGATAAATGAATGTGTTACATGTATAGCTTTTATTTGTATTGTAAGTGCCCAGAGCACTGTTAGGCCCCTATAAATGTATATTATTATCGATGTGAGGGAACTATATAGAGAGGAGAAAGACAGGACAAGTGGAGAGGAACATTTTGAAAAAACTCAAAGAGATAACTTCAAGGGAGAGATCACCAAGGGAGGGAATTGCAGAGGAAGGAAACAAGAGTAGGAAACTTTGACGAAGGGGCGCAATGGAGTAGGAAATGAGTCAGAGGAAACTCGGTGAGGACACTTCCAGGGAGTCGTGGAGAATGAATAGGAGAGAGAAGAGAAGCAAGCATAAAGGAGGGGAAGTGAGAAGGGGAGGGACACGTAAGAGGGAACTTTGGAGAATTTTTAAGGCAAAAATCATTGGGGAACCAACGGAACAGAAATCTGAAAGACCTGACATAAAGGAACTCTGGTAAAAGCTGATGAGAGGAAATTCAAAGAGAGACTAATCAGAATGAGCAATGAGAGAACAAAGGGGCGGTAACTTGGGCGGAGGACTACCAAGGAGAAGAAATTTCGGAAAGAACAACGGGGGGGACTTTAAAGGAAGGTACCAAAGGGAGAGAAATCAGAGGGCCCTTCTGGAAGTAACTAAAGAAAAGGACACCGAGTAGGAAAGAAAAGGAACTTTAAGTAGGAAGGAACTGGGGGGGAGGGGAGACCGAAAGTGTGTGTGTGAGTTGTTGGGGAGAGGGGATTCAAGAGAGCCAAACAAAGGGAAGGGAACTTTGGCTGAGAGTGGAGGGTGTGGACATGGCATGGTTAAGAAGAAAGTGTTCTGGTAACAAGAGGAATGGACTTCGGATGAGGGGAACCATAGAACGAAACTCAATGGAACAAAGGGGTGGGGGGGGGGGGGGGGGATTTTGGCAGAGTTAGGAAGGAGTGGAAGCGTAAAGAAAGGGATACGTTTGGCGTAACCATTGTGATGGTACTCATACAGAGTAAACTCTAGTGGTACGCAAAGTAAAGAAAATCAAGCGGGGTGGGGGGGGGGGGGGGGGTGTAGGTTGATGGAGACTGTGGTAGAGAACTTCGGGAATGATGAGCAAAGAAAAGGAAATTTACGGGAAGGGGAAGCATATGAAACACACGGGAGGGAGCGTCAGGAGGGAACATGGAAAGGAAACCTTAGCGGAGTGGTACCAAACTGGGGTAATCTGGGGGAACTTCGGGTAATGGAGACCGAGAGGAAGGATTTCATGTGTATTATATCAAATGGACGAAAATTTGAAGGAACTCTCATAAAGGGGAGCCGTGAGGATGGGGATGGAGGACTCTGAGGGGAACGATATCTCTGTAGGAAGGAAACAAATGAGACTTTTTTGGGGGGGATGCCTATAGCAATGAACTGAAGAGATTCAATGGGAGGAAAGTCTGGGGGATAAAATTGGGGGTGGGGGACGTCAACTTTGGAGGGCAAAGTGGGAGAGAAGAGGAAGCAGTAGGAGGACACTTCAGGATGAAAACAAAGGGAAGGAAACGTGAAGGAGGACAACCCAAGAGAAAGAACTTCAAGGAAAAGGAAGAAGGGACTGCAAAACCCAACAGCCTCACGTCCAACGACCCAGAATATACTCGACGAAGGTGAGTAAACAGAATATGTGTTATGTGCAAATCTATCTATCTATCTATCTATCTATCTATCTATCTATCTATCTATCTATATCTATCTATCTATATCTATCTATACATACATATATATTATATATATATATGTACATGTGTGGGTATATATATATATATATGTGTGTGTCTGTCTGTCTGTCTGTCTGTCTGTGTCTGTGTGTTCGTCCGTCTCTGTGTTTGCAAATTCTAAACGTAAAATCTATTTATCTATAAATAAACGAAAAAGAAAACAAAAACAAAACCGAAAGGGCACCTTGTTTTTTCGGTTTTTGATGGCTTGTTTAAAGCATAGCTCCCGTCAGAAGTATCTTTCATCGTTACAGATGTAAACTAAATCATCTCATTCCACTTGCTGTCAATGTCTCTCTCTCTCTCTCTCTCTCTCTCTCTCTCTCTCTCTCTCTCTCTCTCTCTCTCTCTCTCTCTCTCCTTTCTCTCTCTCTCTCTTTCTCTCTCTTTTCTGTCCCTCTCTGTCTCTCTTCTCTCTCGCTCTCTCTCTCTCTCTCTCTCTCTCTCTCTTTTCTGTCCCTCTCTCTCTCTCTCTTTCTCTTTTCTGTCCCTCTCTGTCTCTCTCTCTCTCTCTTTCTCTCTCTCTTTTCTGTCCCTCTCTGTCTCTCTCTCTCTCTCTCTCGCCCCTCTCTCGCTCTCTCTCTCTCTCTCTTTAGCGGGCCTCTGTAGCTCAGTTGGTTTGAGCGTCGGATTCACATGCTAAATGGTTGTGGGTTCGAATCCCGGGGTGCGCTACATTAAAACTGGCCTTTCACTGTCCCATCTTAGCATCATTGTTGTTCTGGTGGTGTCAGTATAGGATTAGATAAGTCCCCCATTGCCCCCATTTTCCTGGGATGGTTATCCCGTCGGCCATATCACCTGAGGGGGGGTGCTGACGTAAAACTGAATCAAATCAATCAAATCAATCAATCTCTCTCTCTTTCTCTCTCTCTTTTCTGTCCCTCTCTGTCTCTCTCTCTCTCTCGCTTCTCCTCTCTCTCTCTCTCTTCTGTCCCTCTCTCTCTCTCTCTCTTTTCTGTCCCTCTCTCTCTCGCTCGCTCTCTTCTCTCTCTCTCACTCTCTCTGTCTCTCTGTCTGTCTGTCTCTCTTTCTGTGTACATATACATGTAAATACATATGTGTATATACACACATAATACATATATACATACACATAGATATATATACAGACAGACAGACAGGCAGAAGAGAGAGAGAGATTAGATTAGATAGATATATCTTGTGTGTGTGTGTGTTGTGTGTGTGTGTGTGTGTGCACAGAGAGAAAAAGAGAGATGATAGATTAGAGGATAGATTGATAGGTGGATAGATGGGACGAATGAATGGATTGACGGATGTATAAAATAGTTGGATAGATAGAAATAGGTAGATGGGTAGGAAGGTAGATAGGCAGACAGGCAGGCAGGTAGATAGGTAGGTAGGTAGATAGGTAGATGGATTTTCAAATTTCTTTGTATTTC
>JAPXFY010002981.1:2500-12500 GCA_030674185.1 Monoplex corrugatus
TATTGTCATATATCTCACATAGTTATTGTCATATATCTCACATTGTTATTGTCATATATCTCACATTGTTATTGTCATATATCTCACATTGTTATTGTCATATATCTCACATTGTTATTGTCATATATCTCACATTGTTATTATCATATATCTCACATAGTTATTGTCATATATCTCACATTGTTATTGTCATGTATCTCACATTGTTATTGTCATATATCTCACATAGCTCACATTGTTATTGTCATATATCTCACATTGTTATTGTCATATATCTCACATGCATGACAATAACAATATGTGAAACAGAGTATCAAAAACGGAACGGAACAATACGCGAGACAGAGTATTAGAAGAAGAACGGATCTAGTAATAGTATTCCATACACCTTATTCAGATATACAGAGGCGCGCGCGCGCGCGCCACACACACACACACACACACACACACACACACACACACACACACACACACACACACACACACACACACACATACACACACACAGACACAGACACAAACACAGACACAAACACACACACACACACACACACGCCACACCACACACATACATACACACATAGACACAAACACACTTACACGTGCACGCGCTCGTGCACGGACACACAGTCATCTAAGTATCTGTTCAAATATGAACAGCAGGGATCTTTATATGTCTTTTCAACTTTAAACATATCAAAACCCATCACTGTGCAATGGTGCCATCGACATGTATGTCACACCTACAAAGGTCACAACGGTTTGGGGGTGCCAAACTGGATCACCACTGAACTATCTCCGATCATCTTGCTGATCGCACGATCGTATCATTTATCAATCCGAATAGACATTCATTCAATCAGTCAATCCACACACACATTCACCAGTCTGGAATTCAGTCAGCAAAATCAATAGTCAGTTTGAAAGGAAACCGATTAGTAAACCAATCATTTAATCTATCTACAAAACACTTGACGTAGTTCATGTAATCGATCAATCGTTGTGCCTATCCATTGAACAAAACAATGTTCCCTATGGCTGAGACACATCGTTTATTGGATTGTATGTGCTGGCATGTCTTTGTATATACACACTTACTCTATGTGCGGAGATAGGTGTACACACACACACACACACACACACACACACACACACACACACACACACACACACACATACACACACACACAGAGGTGTACACACACATACACACACACACATACACACACACACACACGCACACATACACGCGCGCGCGCACACACACACATATATATATATATATGTATATGTTATATACATATATATATCTGTCTGTCTGTCTGACTGTCTGTCTGTTTGTCTGTCTGACTGTCTGTCTATCTGTCTATCAATATGTATGTGTGTGTGTATATGGATGTCAATATAACTTATGATCATTGGCACATGACAGTGTGCGTCGATCAGGGTGCGTTATATTCTGCTGTGACTTCTCGCCTTTTAAAATGGAATGGGATGGAACTGAAGAAAAGAAGTTTTATCTCAATATACAAATAAATAAAGCAATGAGCCTCGTGTAGTTGGATTCCGAATGTCTGGCAGTCTTCACCTGACATTCCTTTTCTGAACTTGCCCTCAGTGTTGATATCAATCCCTTGTTTTCAGTTTGGCTATATTTTGTCATTCGAAGTGCACTTTGTCCCTCTGGCTGACTGGTCCTTGAGTTTAGATAGCAACTTATAAGCTGGCCTGGGTTAAGTCTTCCCCTATTGAAATACCAGTCTGTTTCAGTTTACAACCGAATGCAACACAACAGATTTCAGAGATCTAGAGAAAAACACTCACTATGGTGGGTCGTGGTTTCTCATTTTGGAGCACACACACGCACACACTCGCGAGCGCGCGCATACACAGACACACACGGACACACACACACACACGGACACACACACACACACACACGCACACACACACAACACATACACATACACATACACACATTATGTATTGCCAATACAATGTGATCTTTCCACACCTTTCTCCAAAACTGGCACTCCCGCTTTGTAAAAATATCTATACATTTTTAGTGCAGTTTTCTGGTGTTTCGACACACTTACCCGCTGCACTTCCTTCACCCCATAGACCCACACATTCCATAAAGTGTCATTGATAATTTAAAGCAAGTTCTATGTTATTACTGTTTTTATTTCGTTGAGGTTTAATGCAGCATAAACATGGTTCATCAAAAATAATAACAAATATGTTTTTCAATTTTTGAGTGACAGACACACACATCATAATACACTCACACAAATCAGCAAGCACACATACACGCAACCCCCAACAAACGGCACACACACACACACACACACACACACACACACACGATTCAAGATGGCGGAGACACCTAACTGGTAACGATTTCATTAGCCAGAGACAACGCGGAAAAGTCCATTATGACCAGGACACGACGAGGCCGCCTTGCGCAACAGAAGCAAGAAGCTGCGTCAGCGGGATTGACCGATCAGGAGGGGCCACCGACCAGCAACGAGAAGAACAATGCCCCTCCAAATGGCAAGTCGACCGGGGCCACCACTGGCACGCCGAGCGGGACAGCTAACACCACACCTGTTCTCAGCTCTACGGACCTCTCCAGTAAGATTGTTGACCTGAAAAACATCGTACTGGATCTGCAAAACCAAGTTCGTTCCTTAGAAAGGACAGTGCTTACACAGATCAAGGTCCAGTCGACAGCGACCGCCCCAACCAAGGTAACCAGCAACCGTCAAACACAGACAGACCTCACTGAACCACATCCCACGTACGCAGAAGTTCTCAAACAGCAACACACACGCAGGCAGGCCGACCAACAGCCACAACAATCAGACACAACAAAAACTAGGCCTAACAGCAATAGCAGCACCTCTAAGCCAGCGAAAAGACTGACCGAAAAGAAAATCAAAGACGGAATAGAACAACACCATGACATCAAAAAAGTTACAGACGTCACCTTACAGCAAAAACGTGCAACGTCACACCCTAAAAAGATAGAACGACGTGAAAAGAACCACGACCTTCCGTATGTTCTGACAATCCACGACTCGGTTTTGAGAGATATCAATTCAAGAAGACTGGGACAATCTTATGGCTTCGAAGGAGACTCGTGTCCTGTGAATGACATTAACGATATAAAAAGTTCTTTAGACGAGACACTATCCAAATTTGACAATCATGCAGACTGTATTGTTCTCCACTGTGGTGTCCACGACTTGAATATTAACAAAGATATCGCAACAACAACTCACAATCTCGCTTCTAAAATCAAACATGTAGCACAAACATACCCAAAATCAAAGATAGTCATCAGCAAGATCGTCCCTGTACGACACGCACGTACGGAGGTTCAGCGAAATTTGTTTAATGCATTCTTATCTGCTGAGCTTGTTAACATAAAAAACTTATCATTTGTCTCCCATGAAAACCTTCGAACTAACCAGCAGTTCCTTCACGACAGTATTCACCCCACTGCCAGAGGAAGCAGCGTCTTAGCGGGGAACCTAGGAAGACACGTTCGGGATCTATTTTGGGAGACCCCAAGGAGGACACCAGGATCACGATCTGCACGGCTACACGCCTCTAGATTCCACCGAGGACCGTTCCACCATTTTGACACCTGCGAACCGTGGTGGCTGCCATACAATATGTTTTAGTAGATCTACAGTTATCAACGTTTCATGTCACAGGACTTTTCCCTCGTCATCTCTGACAATTCTCTTGTTCAAAGTCTATAAACACTAGGATTTAGTCAGACTATCAGGACTCAGCCAGACTATATTCTCTGTACATTTGAAGACGTGTATACCATTGTTTTAGTTATTTTTATTTACTTATTTCTGTTCTGAATCTAACTCTTATCTCTATTAGAAGGACGTTTCCCCTTAGTTTTAACTACATCTTTTTTCTACCTTTCATTAGTGGTCAAAGTAATTAATGGGTTTTTTTTCTAGCCATTATTCTTGTACACAGAAAACTAAAGTATTCGTGATTATCAAACAAATAACCATTAATTTAAAATAAGAGATTAGCCAACAATGAAAATGCGCCAACAATCACAAATCAAATTTTTACAGTGGAATTGTAGATCTATTTCCACCAATTCCGCATACCTGGAACATTTCCTCGCATCAAATCAGTGTGAAGTTCTGATTCTACAGTCGCTTAATGTTATGCCAACCAAACTTCCCAACTTTCAAAATTATTATTATCCTCCAATATATGACTTCAGGAATTCCGGGAAGAAGGTAGCCACTGCTATATACATACTTAAAGAGTTACAGTATCACATATTTACGTCCCCTGTTTTAACATCAGCTGAAGACTTACACGCTTGTGCCGCCACAGTACAATTCAGTAATTCATTAATCTTGAATGTTTTGTCAGTCTACCTGCCAACAGGTCCAAATGACCAAAATACAGAATGGCTGCGTACGATACCAGATCTGCAGCACGGTAAATGGCTAATTGGTGGAGACTTTAATTCCGACTCTCCGTTCTGGGAAAAAGACTGTTGCACTGTTACAAGCAATCGTTTGGTGGAGAATATAGTTGACAGCTCGCTTTACCTTTTAAATGATGGAAGTGTCACTAGAATTCCTGATGTTTCCAAACACCGGGCAACAGCCATCGATCTGTCCCTAATATCACCAGAATTAGTACCATGCTGTACCTGGGACACGCACAGAGATACTTTGGGAAGTGATCACTTACCTATCATCATAACAATAACTAATGAAAACATCAGGATGAAAGACAGCACTCCTGATATTATACCAAAATATAATTATACGCGCGCTGATTGGTCATTGTTTCGGACTGCTCTTGCTAAACAAAAATATAATTATGATGAAGGTGAAAATGTAGATGTTATGTTTTCTAAATTCCAGCAGTCAGTTCTAGCTGCTGCAGACCTCTCAATCCCGAAACTCAAATCTTTTAAGTCCAATAATCGTTTGGGTAATGTCTGGTGGACAGAGGCATGCGAAAAAGCAGTTCAGTATAAAAAAGAGAAATTCAAAGTCTACATCAAGAGCAGAAACCCTGAAGATCACAAGGAAATGAAAACTGCTAACATCCAATGTAATAAAATCATCGCTGAAGCAAAGAAAGATTATTGGGCATCATACTGCACCAAAGAAATTTCAGATTTTAAGGATTTCCATAAAGTCTGGACAAAAATGAATCAAATGAAAAATGGAGCCAGCTTACCTAGGTGTCCAATAATAATTGATACATGTCACAAATTTCCTTCCGACATGGACAAAGCTGAAACTTTTGTGGATTTTTTTGCTGAAAATAGTAAAGTAGATGGTTTGTCTCCTACCTGCAAACACTACAGAGAAATGGCAGCTAACAAGCTTATCTACACTGATCCAATACCTCAGAATGATCGCTGGTTTAATGCTCCAATCACCTTAGAAGAGCTAAAAAACTCAATCTTGTCTCTACACAACAAAAGGAGTTTGGTAGGTGTTGATGCAGTTTCAACTGAATTGATTAAGCATCTTCCAGAAAACTATGTTAATTTCTTACACAAAATTTTTCAGAAATGCTGGGTGAGTGGAACTGTACCACAGGTATGGCAAAAGTCTATTGTTATACCTATATTAAAAGCAGGAAAGCCTAAAAACAACGAAAACAGTTACAGACCTATTGCTTTGACGTCCCATACGAGCAAACTAATGGAAAGATTGATATTAAACAGACTTGTACATTACTGTGATAAAAATAACGTTATTCCAGTAAACCAAGCAGGTTTCAGAAAAGGGAGATCCACAGTTGAGCACCTGGTTAAACTTACAACTCAGATAAAACAACAGTTTGCCCGCAGAAAAAGTCTTTTGGCAACTTTTTTTGATGTGAAAAAAGCGTATGATCAAGTTTGGCATACACGTTTATTGTACAAGATGAAATCTGTTGGTTTATCTGGCAATATGTATAATTATATTAAGTCCTATTTAGCCAATAGAACAATTCAAGCAAGAGTGGGAACAAGTTATTCTACTTCACGACGTCTTGATATGGGAATCCCTCAAGGTTCAGTGATAGCACCTATTTTATTTAATATCCTTATACAGGATCTTCCTAATGCACTCTCAAATCGTGTTGTTTTGGTACAGTACGCTGATGATATATGTATTTGGATGAATATTACTTTAAAAAAGACAACTCCACAGAGAGCACAGAATTACATCAGGAAGTTGTATCAATCTGATCTTGATAATCTTGGAAACTACATGTTAGAAAATGGACTGTCGTTATTAGCGGAAAAAACTAACATGATGCTATTCAATCCTGGTGGTACTTTAAGTCACTTGCCTACTTTCAAACTGCATGGTGAAGTGCTACATTACAAGCAGGTTGTAAAATTTCTGGGAGTCTTTATAACATCGAAATTAACCTGGAATGTCCATTTTGATTATATTTTAACAAAAGCAAGGAAAGCCTTAAATTTTCTAAAGATAATAAGCAGATTACCCTGGGGAATGGATACAATCATACTACTTCATCTGTCAACAGCACTTGTAAGATCTAAATTATCCTATGCACAAGAGGTGTTCTTCAGTGCACCAAAATATTTACTAAAGAAGATTCAAAGCTTAGACTGCAAAAGTCTTAAAATTGCACTAGGTGTACCAGTCCATGCTTCTTGCCTGGAAACGTACAAAGTTGCTGGAATTCTGCCTCTGAACAACTATCGTGAGTTAGCGACAGCAAAGTTTGCCGTTAGAACTTCTTCACAAACGGACAATTTTGTGAGTAAGGAAGTAAAAATCAGGTCAGATGTTGACTTTCCGAAACGAGCAAAGAACATTTCATCACAAATGACTGTTGCAACTTACGTATCTGACCTGGTCAAACAGTCTAACATAAATCTGGATGAAATAGCTGAAACACCATCCACAACGACCATCCCTACATGGGAAATGCTAAAAGCTACTTTTGATATTGATTATACAGATGCTAAGAAATATGAAAACGTTAACATTTCGATATGCAGAGCAAGAGAACACATCGATGAAAAATACCGTACCCACCTCCATATTTTTACCGATGGATCAGTCTTAGAAAATAAATGTGCTGGAGCAGCATTTTATGTCCCAAAATATAAAATAATAAAGTCATTTTTCATTGGGGCAAATATATCTATCTTTACAGCGGAATTAGTCGCTATTTTACAAGCGTTGCATTATCTAGTAAACCTTACACATGTATTTTTCAAAGTAGTTCTCTTTGTTGATTCAAAATCTGTATTATATGCCTTGCAGTCTTTTGATACAGACACAAGACCTGATATAATTACTGAGGCAAATCATCTTATACATCGTTTAAGGATAAAAGGTACAGATCTCAGTTTATGCTGGGTGCCTTCTCACGTTGGTCTTCACGGCAACGAAGTAGTTGACAGAGCAGCTAAGCAAGGTGCACACAATTCTGATAATACTACAGAATTACGTATTAATACTTCCGTAAAAGAAGCTTGCAACTTGCTAGAATCAGCCTCATGGATTCGTTTTCATGAACATTTCCATGAAAAGTTTGTGTCACAACAAATGATAAAACTTTCATTTCAAAATGTGTAAAAAATTGCAGTTTTCTTCCATATATCATTTGAGAACGATTGTTGCTGTTCATTTTCGTATTCAGCTAAACGCATTGAAAACAAAATACTGATAAAATGTCAAGTGTATTTGCGGCGAACAATTCACACTGTTTCACTGTCTATTTTACTGCAAAATGCTACGTTCTTTTTTACCAAAAATGTTTACACAAGAAAATTATTCTGAAACTCATTTTAAAGAAGTAACTTCCGATCAATTTTTGTCAGTTAAAATTTCAGAATCGTTGGTTCACAGTCCTGTTAATGCATTACTTTAAGTTTATGAAGTTTGTACTTTAGAGTTAAATTTTCCATACACATTGTTGATGTTAAATGTTAGTGTTAAGTTATTGTTCCATTTTTCTATTTCCCACCTACTTATGTCTATAACTATGTCTCCTCTATACCCCAAAACCAACCAACCCATCTCTCATCTCACATACTTTTTTTTTTTTTTTTCCCCCGTCTAATATCACTCATAGTGAAAAGACGTTAAATCAAAGAAACGACACACACACACACACACACACACACACAACACACACACACACACACACACACACACACACACACACACACACACACACACACACACACACACACACACACACACACACACACACACACTCACACAAACACACATATGTCAAATTTATGTCAAAATCAGTTTTCATTGCACTTCCAAAGAAAACAGGGGCTATAGAATCAATCAGCTGATTTCTTAGTTACAAAAATCCTACTAAGAATAATCATGGTGAGGACAAGAAACAGAATCAAAACAGAAATAGCAGAAGAACAGTGTGGATTTGTTGAAGGGAAAGGAACTATTTATGCCATATATATCATAAGAACTATAATAGAGAGGTAAATCGAGTTGAATAAGGATTTATTTTTATGCTTTGTTGATTATACCAAGGCTTTTGATCGGTTAAGACATGAAGAATTGCTCAATCAACTAGAAAGACTCAACATTGATGGAAAAGGTTTAAGAATAACCAGAAATATGTATTGGGAACAAACAGCAGCAACGAGAACAGAAAACCACAAAAGCTCTTTCCAAAATATCAAAAGAGGGATCAGGCAGAGTTGTGTTCTGTCACCAGATTTGTTTTCACTTTACAGCGAAACCATCACGAGGCACCTAGAAGAATGCCCTGGGATAAAAGTTGAAGGAAAACTGATAAACTACATTCGTTAATAGACACTGTGCTAATTGCAGAAAATGAAAGGAACCTAGAAAACCTTGTGAATATACTAGGAATAGAAAGCAAAAATAAAGGGTTGGAGCTAAATAGCAAGAAGATTGAAGTCATGGTAATCAGTAAAAACATGAAATGCCCTCATGCAAAATAACAGCAAATGGCAGAACCTTGTGACAGGTTGATAAGTTCAAATACCTGGGGACGATCATTTCACCTGACGGCCGATACACATGAGAAATAGCCAGCAGAATCGGCCAAGCCAAAACAGCATTCAAGAAGATGAAAAGCGTTCTTACCAGCAAATACCTATCAATTAACATCAGGAAGAGAGTTCTTGACTATTAGGTGGAACCGATACTGTTGTACGGTTGTGAGGTGTGGACAGTCAACACGCAAAGTCAGAACAAAATTGATGCAACTAAAATGTGGTTTCTAAGAAGAATGTTGAGAGTTCCATGGACAGCAAAGGAAACAAACGAGACAATGTTGAAGGAGGAAGACACAAGAAGATCATTCATAAGAAAGATTAGGAAAAGACAAGCAACATTTATAGGCCATTTTATGAGGAAACAGAAATTAGAGCACTTAGTCACAACAGGTAATCTGGAGGGAAAGAGAGCACCAGGTAGACCCAGGGAGAAAATATTGGACTGATTTGCAGGGCGGCTGAGGACAGAATGGGTGGGAGATGTACTTGCAGCGACAATGGATAGATTTATGGAGGGCCATGATATCCAACGCCACGTGGGAGGGCACATGATGATGATGATGATGGTGGTGATGACCCATCATCTGGCCAGTCAGATGAAAAGTTCCTTGGAAGAATTTGATCAGTTATTTTGTTGTCTATGTATTATTGTTTGGTTTCAAAAATCAGTCTATTGACCGACTTTGTGTGTTGAGCATATAGTTTTGTGTGGATGGTCAAATCAATTTTGCGCCAACGTTGCTCAGCTTGACGTCGCTGTTGTTTAGCGTGTGTCTTTTCAAGGTACATCCAAGTGTTTATAATTATCTTTATCTTGAAATGCACAACAATCTCAAAGGGTGTTAATCTTTTTAAATAAATGCTCGTTGATCATTTTGTTTGTGAGTTTTTGTCTCTCTGTCTCTGTCTGTTAATTAACCCTTTGACTCCCGCAACCTATCTACCAATTTCAAA
>JAPXFY010002981.1:20000-23891 GCA_030674185.1 Monoplex corrugatus
CATACACACACACAGACACAGACACAAACACAGACACAAACACACACACACACACACACACGCCACACCACACACATACATACACACATAGACACAAACACACTTACACGTGCACGCGCTCGTGCACGGACACACAGTCATCTAAGTATCTGTTCAAATATGAACAGCAGGGATCTTTATATGTCTTTTCAACTTTAAACATATCAAAACCCATCACTGTGCAATGGTGCCATCGACATGTATGTCACACCTACAAAGGTCACAACGGTTTGGGGGTGCCAAACTGGATCACCACTGAACTATCTCCGATCATCTTGCTGATCGCACGATCGTATCATTTATCAATCCGAATAGACATTCATTCAATCAGTCAATCCACACACACATTCACCAGTCTGGAATTCAGTCAGCAAAATCAATAGTCAGTTTGAAAGGAAACCGATTAGTAAACCAATCATTTAATCTATCTACAAAACACTTGACGTTGTTCATGTAATCGATCAATCGTTGTGCCTATCCATTGAACAAAACAATGTTCCTATGGCTGAGACACATCGTTTATTGGATTGTATGTGCTGGCATGTCTTTGTATATACACACTTACTCTATGTGCGGAGATAGGTGTACACACACACACACACACACACACACACACACACACACACACACACACACACACACATACACACACACACAGAGGTGTACACACACATACACACACCACACACACACACACGCACACATACACGCGCGCGCGCACACACACACATATATATATATATATATGTATATGTTATATACATATATATATCTGTCTGTCTGTCTGACTGTCTGTCTGTTTGTCTGTCTGACTGTCTGTCTATCTGTCTATCAATATGTATGTGTGTGTGTATATGGATGTCAATATAACTTATGATCATTGGCACATGACAGTGTGCGTCGATCAGGGTGCGTTATATTCTGCTGTGACTTCTCGCCTTTTAAAATGGAATGGGATGGAACTGAAGAAAAGAAGTTTTATCTCAATATACAAATAAATAAAGCAATGAGCCTCGTGTAGTTGGATTCCGAATGTCTGGCAGTCTTCACCTGACATTCCTTTTCTGAACTTGCCCTCAGTGTTGATATCAATCCCTTGTTTTCAGTTTGGCTATATTTTGTCATTCGAAGTGCACTTTGTCCCTCTGGCTGACTGGTCCTTGAGTTTAGATAGCAACTTATAAGCTGGCCTGGGTTAAGTCTTCCCCTATTGAAATACCAGTCTGTTTCAGTTTACAACCGAATGCAACACAACAGATTTCAGAGATCTAGAGAAAAACACTCACTATGGTGGGTCGTGGTTTCTCATTTTGGAGCACACACACGCACACACTCGCGAGCGCGCGCATACACAGACACACACGGACACACACACACACACGGACACACACACACACACACACGCACACACACACATACACATACACATACACATACACACATTATGTATTGCCAATACAATGTGATCTTTCCACACCTTTCTCCAAAACTGGCACTCCCGCTTTGTAAAAATATCTATACATTTTTAGTGCAGTTTTCTGGTGTTTCGACACACTTACCCGCTGCACTTCCTTCACCCCATAGACCCACACATTCCATAAAGTGTCATTGATAATTTAAAGCAAGTTCTATGTTATTACTGTTTTTATTTCGTTGAGGTTTAATGCAGCATAAACATGGTTCATCAAAAATAATAACAAATATGTTTTTCAATTTTTGAGTGACAGACACACACATCATAATACACTCACACAAATCAGCAAGCACACATACACGCAACCCCCAACAAACGGCACACACACACACACACACACACACACACACGATTCAAGATGGCGGAGACACCTAACTGGTAACGATTTCATTAGCCAGAGACAACGCGGAAAAGTCCATTATGACCAGGACACGACGAGGCCGCCTTGCGCAACAGAAGCAAGAAGCTGCGTCAGCGGGATTGACCGATCAGGAGGGGCCACCGACCAGCAACGAGAAGAACAATGCCCCTCCAAATGGCAAGTCGACCGGGGCCACCACTGGCACGCCGAGCGGGACAGCTAACACCACACCTGTTCTCAGCTCTACGGACCTCTCCAGTAAGATTGTTGACCTGAAAAACATCGTACTGGATCTGCAAAACCAAGTTCGTTCCTTAGAAAGGACAGTGCTTACACAGATCAAGGTCCAGTCGACAGCGACCGCCCCAACCAAGGTAACCAGCAACCGTCAAACACAGACAGACCTCACTGAACCACATCCCACGTACGCAGAAGTTCTCAAACAGCAACACACACGCAGGCAGGCCGACCAACAGCCACAACAATCAGACACAACAAAAACTAGGCCTAACAGCAATAGCAGCACCTCTAAGCCAGCGAAAAGATTGACCGAAAAGAAAATCAAAGACGGAATAGAACAACACCATGACATCAAAAAAGTTACAGACGTCACCTTACAGCAAAAACGTGCAACGTCACACCCTAAAAAAGATAGAACGACGTGAAAAGAACCACGACCTTCCGTATGTTCTGACAATCCACGACTCGGTTTTGAGAGATATCAATTCAAGAAGACTGGGACAATCTTATGGCTTCGAAGGAGACTCGTGTCCTGTGAATGACATTAACGATATAAAAAGTTCTTTAGACGAGACACTATCCAAATTTGACAATCATGCAGACTGTATTGTTCTCCACTGTGGTGTCCACGACTTGAATATTAACAAAGATATCGCAACAACAACTCACAATCTCGCTTCTAAAATCAAACATGTAGCACAAACATACCCAAAATCAAAGATAGTCATCAGCAAGATCGTCCCTGTACGACACGCACGTACGGAGGTTCAGCGAAATTTGTTTAATGCATTCTTATCTGCTGAGCTTGTTAACATAAAAAACTTATCATTTGTCTCCCATGAAAACCTTCGAACTAACCAGCAGTTCCTTCACGACAGTATTCACCCCACTGCCAGAGGAAGCAGCGTCTTAGCGGGGAACCTAGGAAGACACGTTCGGGATCTATTTTGGGAGACCCCAAGGAGGACACCAGGATCACGATCTGCACGGCTACACGCCTCTAGATTCCACCGAGGACCGTTCCACCATTTTGACACCTGCGAACCGTGGTGGCTGCCATACAATATGTTTTAGTAGATCTACAGTTATCAACGTTTCATGTCACAGGACTTTTCCCTCGTCATCTCTGACAATTCTCTTGTTCAAAGTCTATAAACACTAGGATTTAGTCAGACTATCAGGACTCAGCCAGACTATATTCTCTGTACATTTGAAGACGTGTATACCATTGTTTTAGTTATTTTTATTTACTTATTTCTGTTCTGAATCTAACTCTTATCTCTATTAGAAGGACGTTTCCCCTTAGTTTTAACTACATCTTTTTTCTACCTTTCATTAGTGGTCAAAGTAATTAATGGGTTTTTTTTCTAGCCATTATTCTTGTACACAGAAAACTAAAGTATTCGTGATTATCAAACAAATAACCATTAATTTAAAATAAGAGATTAGCCAACAATGAAAATGCGCCAACAATCACAAATCAAATTTTTACAGTGGAATTGTAGATCTATTTCCACCAATTCCGCATACCTGGAACATTTCCTCGCATCAAATCAGTGTGAAGTTCTGATTCTACAGTCGCTTAATGTTATGCCAACCAAACTTCCCAACTTTCAAAATTATTATTATCCTCCAATATATGACTTCAGGAATTCCGGGAAGAAGGTAGCCACTGCTATATACATACTTAAAGAGTTACAGTATCACATATTTACGTCCCTGTTTTAACATCAGCTGAAGACTTACACGCTTGTGCCGCCACAGTACAATTCAGTAA
>JAPXFY010002982.1:5000-10000 GCA_030674185.1 Monoplex corrugatus
GGGGAGAGATAGAGAGAGAGAGAGAAAAAAGAGAGAGAGAGAGAGAGAGAGAGAAGGAGAGAGAGAGAGACAGACAGACAGACAGAGAGACAGACAGACAGAGACAGAGACAAAGAGAGAGAGAGACACACACACACAGACACAGAGAAAGAGAGAGAGAGAGAGAGACAGAGAGAGAGAGAGAGAGACAGAGACAGAGAGAGACAGAGAGAGACAGAGAGAGACAGAGAGACAGACAGAGACAAAGAGAGCGACAGAGAGAAAGAGAGACAGAGACAGACAGAGACAGAAACATACAGACAGTCAGACAGAGACAGAGAGACAGAGATGGAGTAACACTGATTCCTGTCTTGTCTTGTCTTGTTCATTTTGATGTATTTTTGGTTCCTGTTTGTTTGAACGCTGGCAGAGTCGTCACCGTGAAGGTTATTTAGGTCAGTGCCTCCAAGTCCACCTAACCGTCAATGACTGACTCCCTGACCTGTTGCTGGGTGTGGAAATAAGCCAGAAGAACAGTGGCCACCCCTCCTCTCCACTTCCCCCACCCTCACCCCCCAAATCTCCTACACACACAGCTGGTCTGGAAGTTATTTATGAGGTCGTTACCCCTTGGGGCATGAGGGTATGAGAGTAAATCTGCCTTCTTCCCCTGTCACTGCACGGGTTTAAGTCTGATGTGATAAAATCGTTATCCAAAACAAGTGTGACAGCCCGCGTTCATGCAAACAGGAACCAGAAAAAACACGAAAAAAGAATCAGAACGAAGATGGTGAGAAAGAACTCATAATTGAGGAGGATAGAGGAGAAACAAGGAACAGTGAGGAAAGAGGGATCTCTTATTAAAAGATATAGGTAATAATATACATAAGTCGATCCAACTAGAGATAAAACTCCCCCTTCTCGATATCAAAATGTGGGTTGAAGAAGGGGGAGGGGAAGGGGGAGGGGGTAGAGATGCCCACCGTTCTCCTGGTTTCTTTAGGTGGCCAACAGTACGTCAGGTGTTCATTGACAGCTGGATGGACTGGAGGGGGAATGCTTGCGTTCAATTCCCAACCACAACATAAATCTTGTCCTGTTGGCTGCCCGTCTTAATGTTCCAACCCTTCTGGTGGTGTCCGCTTTAGCGTAAACATACATCCCCCTTCCACTCCCGGTTCCAGACGTTACCAGCACATCATTATAATTTATCATACATGTCAGTAGTTTTCTGGATCACCATCGGCTGACTTGGGGGATTGTCTGATGAATCCCAACCACAACATCTGTGATAAATGTTGATTATGTGCTGGTAACGTTTGGAAGCAGGAGTGGAAGGGGGATGTATGTTTACACTAAAGTGGACACCACCAGAAGGGTTGGAGCGTTAACCCTTTGATTCCTACACTCTATCCACCAAGCCCCAAACTTAACCCTTGACAGCCTCACCCTATCCACCAGCTTCCAGCAGGAAGCTGGTGGATGATGTGAGGGAATCAAAGAGTTAAGTTTTTGCTTTGCTGACATGGTTGGCAATGTATGAAGCTGGTGGACAGAGTACAGGGAGTCAAAGGGTTAAGACAGGCAGCCAACAGGCCAAGATTTATGTTGTGGTTGGGGATTGAACCCAGGCGTTCCCTCTCCAGTCCATCCAGTTGTCAGTGAACACCTGACGTACTGTTGGCCACCTAAAGAAACCAGGAGAACGGTGGGCATCTTTACCCCTCCCCCTTCCCCTCCCCCCCCTCAGTTGGTCTGGGAGTTATTGACGATGTCGTCACCCCCTGGGTATGGTTGGCGTGAGGGTACATCTCCCGCCTTACACTGTCACTGCACGGGTTTAAGTCTGATTGATAAAATCTTTGTTCAACGTCCATTCTTGAATTTCGAATTTGAACTCGATCAATTGGAATTCATCGCTGCGCCCAAATCAGCCGATGGTGATCCAAATGACTACTGACATCTGTGATAAATGTTGATTATGTGCTGGTAACGTCTGGAAACGGGAGTGGAAGGGGGGTGTATGTTTACGCTAAAGTGGACACCACCAGAAGGTTGGAGCGTTAACCCTTTGATTCCTACACTCTATCCACCAAGCCCAAAACTTAACCCTTGACTCCCTTACCATATCCACCAGCTTTCAGCAGGAAGCTGGTGGACAGGATGAGGGAATCAAAGGGTTAAGTTTTTGCTTTGCTGACATGGTTGGCAATGTAGGAAGCTGGTGGACAGGATGAGGGAATCAAAGGGTTAAGTTTTTGCTTTGCTGACATGGTTGGCAATGTAGGAAGCTGGTGGACAGGGTGCAGGAATCAAAGGGTTAAGACAGGCACCCAACAGGCCAAGATTTATGTTGTAGTTGGGGATTGAACCCAGGCGTTCCCCCTACAGTCCATCCAGCTGTCAGTGAACACCTGACATATTGTTGGCCACCTAAAGAAACCAGGAGAACGGCGGGCAACTCTTTCCCCCCTCCCCTCCCCCTCCCTCCCCCCCAGTTGGTCTGGGAGTTATTTACGATGTCGTCAGCCCCTGGGGCATGGTTGGCGTGAAGCTAGATCTCCCGCCTTCCGTTCCCATTGCATGGATTTGAGTCTCATTTGATAAAATCTTTGTTCAGCCTGCGTTCCTCAATTTTGAATTTGAAATTCAGTCCTCTTCTCCCAATGCACGAAGCAGCTGGGAAGTTTCAGTTTTTTTCTCCTAATGTTTGTATTTGGTGTTTGTTTGTGATCTTACGTTTACGCTTGACAAAGGTAAATCAAAACCAGGAAAAAAAAAACACGAAAAAAGAATCAGAACGCGTATTTAATACAACAAGACAAGACAGGCGCAAATTTTTGGCCAACTGACCTTTGTCAAGCGTAAGATCATAAACAAACACCAGATACCAAAGTTGTCCGAAAATTTCCGCCTGTCTTGTCTGATTGTGTTAAACACGTGTTCTGATTCTGTTTTCGTGTTTTTCTTGTTCCTTTTTGAATTTGAATTTCATCACTTGGAATTTATCGGACAGGTCCTTATGTGCTCCACCGAAATCTGCTGATGATATTTCGGGCAGACTCCTTGAATCTCTGCTGTACCATAATTGGAGGATTACCCGACAGAATGAAGATTACGAATGGCAGAAAGAAGGTACATGTAGATGCACCGCTCTGGCAGACAACTCTCAGAATATTCGCTGTTACGGTCTTGAAGTGGAAAGCTAGCAAATACCACAATGTGCAAGGACGCGCCGAGAATGCTTACCTTGGAGAAGAAAGAGTTAATTAAACCTCAAGCAACTAACGAACCGCGTGGTTAGTGAGGTAATGCCTGGCTCCGGACATAAACCACACATGCATGAGTTAGTGGCCTACAGTAAAGCAGCTGTGAACGACTTCCCTGACCTGCCGGTGGCCACGTAAATAAGCCATTAGGACAATGGGCACCGCCTTCACCACAGCTGGTCTCAGAGTTATTTATGAGGTCTTTATCACCTCTACGCCTATTGTATTTTTTCTGTTGTGGGCTGCAACTCCCGACATCTTCTTCTTGTTCTTATTCTTCCACTTGTTCTTGTTGTTTTTTGTTGTCTTCTTCTTTTTGATTTTGTTCTTGTTCTTCTTGTTATTTCTTGTTCTTCTTGCTTTTTTGTTCTTCTTGTTTTTTCTTGTTCTTCTTCTTGTTTTTCTTCTTTTTGTTTTCTTGTTGTTTTTCTTGTTCTTGATTTTGTCCTTCTTCTCGTTCTTGTTCTTTTTTCTTCTTGTTTTTCTTGTTCTTGATATTGTTGTTGTTGTTGTTGTTCTTCTTCTTGTTCTTTTCTTTTGTTGTTCTTGTTCTTCTTCTTCATCTTGTTGTTCTTCTTTCCTCTTCTTTTGCTTCTATTTGTTTGTTTCTTCTTCTTTGTTGTTGTTCTTCTTGTTGTTGTAACTTTTGTTCTCTTTTCCTTTTTTCTTTTTCCTCTTGTTGTTGTCGTCGTCGTCGTCGTTGTTGTTGCTTTTCTTCTCCTTGTTTTTGTTGTTGTTGTTCTGTTGTTTTTTTCTTTTTCTTGAAGTCATCGTCCTCGTTGTCGTCGTTGTAATCGTCGTCGTTGTTGCTGTGTTGTCGTTGTTGTTGTTGTTTTTGTTCTTGTTGCTGTTGTTTTTCTCTCTGAACTCCATGAAGAGTCATTGGGAGACTGCACTGAAAAACTGTTCACCAGATTCTTCCAACTCTGTAGGTTTTGTGTCAAAGCCTGGATCTCACAAATGGTTTCTCTGTCCATTCTGCAAAATGCTGTCAGTACATTTTTCTTCTTCTTTTTTCTGTTTTCCCTTCCATCTCTGTCTCTCATCAATTCCCTAGAGGACCGATTTTACAAGACAATTGGATCTTGTCACATGGCCATATCAACGTATTATTTTTCTTAACTGATGTCAGCAGAGAGCTTCATCTAGTCTAGTGTGCTGTTTAATGGTTTGGGGCACTAGTTCATTGGTGATATGATCGAGTATACCAGTGAGCTGTTACGCATATGACTTTGTTTTAATCCACCATTGAGGCAATCATACTTTGTTTTCGGGGATGTGTTCACCGGGTCTTTTCATGTTTCTATAAGCCATTGAACATTGAGATGACTAAGACGATCTTTAACCTGCGTATTTGATATATTGATATGCGTATACACACCTAGACGGAGGTTCAGACAATAACAAGACTGCACGTACATTGACGTGGGAGATAGGAAAAAGTCCCCACCCTTTACTCACTAGACGGGAGGAAAAAAGTCCCCACCCTTTACTCACCAGACGGGAGGAAAAAAGTCCCCACCCTTTACTCACCAGACGGGAGGAAAAAAGTCCCCACCCTTTACTCACCAGACGGGAGGTACCCAGGCAGGATCGAACTCCAGACCTTCTGATTAGAAATCTGACGTCTTACCCACTTGACTAATGTGCACGCCTGCAAAACTGTTTACTTACAAAATTGAGGGCCGGCATGGTGGTTAAAATCGCCTGTCTAGCGAAACAAGACGGCTCGAGAAGTTCAAGGTTCAACGC
>JAPXFY010002982.1:20000-23882 GCA_030674185.1 Monoplex corrugatus
AACAAACAGACAGACAGACAGACAGACAGACAGACAAACCAACACACAAACCAACACAAAAACCAACACACAAACAAACACACAAACAAACAAACAAACAAACAAACAGACAGACAGAACAGACACACCAACCAACACACAAACAAACAAACACACAAACAAACAAACAAACAGACAGACAGACAGACAAACAAACCAACCAACACACACACAAACAAACAAACAAACAAACAAACAAACAAACAAACAAACAACAAAGGTCGGCAGCACAACGGCATCCAAAAATCATGACCCAGATGTTGTCTGGTTCCCTCAAAGTTCAAGGAGTGGAAACACTTGCTTGACGGGGACTTCTCTTCTGAGGACCTTCTGCTTCCAGCTCTCTCCACAGTTTCTAATTCTCGCTACATCTCAAGCCTTGCATATCGCAAATTTTGATGGATCTTTACGCCGTACCCGTACTCCTCTACACATATCAAACATCACACACTCTGCCATCCTCAGAACAAAAGTTTCTGAAAAAGCCAAAACATTATCTGAGCTAAGCTGTTGAGCATGTTGTGAGTTTTATCGCACCATCTGTCTGGAACACACAGACGGTTGGTCTGTGGGATCTGTCCCCCTTTCTGCACTTCACGTCACAGGAACCAGTAAAACATGAACACAGAAGAATCAGAACGCGTATTTAACCCTTCGACTCCCGCACCCTGTCCACCAGCATCCTGCATTGTCAACCATGCTAGCAAAGCAAAAAACATAACCCTTTGACTCACTCGCCCTATTTACTAGCTTCCTGCAAGAAGCTGGTAGATAGGATGAGGGAGTCGAAAGGTTAAGTTTTTGCAGTTGATGGGTAGGGTGCGGGAGTCAAAGGGTTAATACATCCAGACAAGACAGGCGCAAATTTTCGGCCAACTGGCCTTTGTCAAGCTGTAAACGTAAGATAACTGGACGAAGCAGCAGGGAGGTTTTAGTCTTTTTCTCCTGATTTTTGTATTTGTTGTTGTTTTTGTGATCTTCTTCTTCCCCCATGGGGATGCCGGGGGCTTTTTCAGTATAAATAGTATCCCCACCTTCTGGAATTTCTCTGCTAGAAATTTTCTCTTTTCTGTCACTCTCTTTGTTTCTGCCTTGTTCCTTTGCTTTCTGTCATTTCTTCCTATCATTTTCTACCTTGCTGTATTCACCTGTACGTGTTCGATAAAGTCGTACGTACGTCCTCTTGCGTTGATAATTGGGTACATGTATTGAGTGCATTTTTTGCTCAAGGGAAATGAGATATGCTGAAACAATTTTAGGTAATTTAGGCTTGTTTTTATATATATGTTTGGGTGTTCTTAGTTGTGTTAAAATTTGTCTTGAGGTGTGTTTTTTTAAATCCCCTGTGTGATAAATTGGATGGAGTGGTCAACGCCAGGGGCATCCCCTTAGATTATGTGCACGAATGCATTGATATGTGGACTTCATTTTCTTTTCCCTTTTTTTCCTGTTGAAATATTGTGTGTGTTTGAAACGGTTGTAGCCCTGATATGGCTCTACGCACTCGGCTGGGCTTTAAACAAAAATAACAACAACAACAACTCTTCTTATTCTCCAGTGTCAAACATGGCGCACAGGGCAGGGACCAGGGCTCTCCACCTTTCTCTATCGACTGCTGTCTGTTCAGCTGTTTTCAGGTCGTTGATGTTGACAGCTCTTCACTCACATTGCAGTGTTCTTTTGAGGGTTGTTTTTGGTCTTCCTCTTCTTCTTTGCCACTTTGGCTTCCAAACCAGTGCTGCCTTTGGTAGTCATTTGTTGTCCATTCTCAATACATGGCCATAATATTTCCATCTTTTCTTTCTAATGACGTTTGATGTGAATGGCTGTTGAGCAATTTCTCTTACTTCTTGGCTGGTTTTAAAATCATCCCGTCTAATGCCTACTGCTATTACTTACTTATGATGATGATGATAATGATGATAATCTTAGTAATAATGATAACAACAACAACAATAATAATGATGATGATAATAAGAATGATGATGATGATGATGATGATAATGATAATAATAATAATAATAATGATAATAATAATACGATAATGACGATGATGATAATGATGATGATACTGTTATCATCTTTTTCTTCATTTCACAACCCAAACAAAACAATAAACATGAAGGACCAAAAAAACCCAAAAAATTCAAAATCATCATCGTCATCGTCGTCGTCGTCGTCGTCGTCGTCTTTCATCATCATCATCATCATCATCATTTTCATCATCACCAAAAAACCATCATCATAAATCATCGTTGCCTACAGACCTTTACACGCAAAAGGTTATTTTTAACAGACAAGACGAAAACCCGGGGCCCCACTTAGATGTTCCCGGAAGTGGAGGAGAACCAATGAAAGGACAGCCGGGTTTTAAACAGCAGGCTTCCGGTCCGGGTGATCTCAGCGTTTCCTTTGTGTTCAGAAACACTGAGTGCACGCCCTGCTTTGGTTTTCTCCCCAAAGTTTTGGGGGCTTGGGGGAAATTCATCGTAATCGGACAATTTAAATATGCGCCCCAGTCAAATTTGTACAGGCAATTCATAAACTTGCCCCAAACATGTGAAACTGGCAATACCCTAAAATGGGGAGGGAAAAAAGGACCTTTGAAACACTGACGCTACCACACTGATCGGGGGCATTAAGATGGACAGCCAACGGGCCCAATGTTTAAGTTGCAGGATGTGCCTGAACTGGAGCCCTATCATGAGTCCAGAGAAAACAGAAACAAAAAAAAACAAAAAAACCCCCCCCCCCAAACCAAAAAAAAACAAAAAAAACAAAACAACAACAACAAAAAAAAAAAAAACAAGCAAAGCAAGACAGTAAAACCCTTTCAAACAATCTAGTTTTTCAGGACAACATCGCTGCGCCTGAAAAAAAAAAATGGGGCTCCAGGGGACATCATACACAGGAGCACAGACCGTATCGCCTGGCGATCCTTCATGACAAAGAAAAGGAGCTCACACCGTCGTCCACGGCAAAGGAGAGAGATGAGATGCGATGAGCTTTTTTTACCAAAAATCGTTACAGAAAATCCCGGGACTTCTCGAGGTCACTATGACCTTGAAGCAGCACTGGTTTAAAAAAAACTTGACGTGAAGCGAGGACAATGGTTTTTAACTGTCACAACAAAAGGAAAAACAAAAATGTAAAAATTGTCAAAAGTTTCGGGAGGGGGGATTGCTCTGCACATCTTTCTAAAAAAAAGGGTTTATTTTAGGGATCTTTTGGTCTGTGTGGGCGTTCACTTTGGAGCTTGTCCCTTTTAAACATATGGAAAGATCCTTAAGAAACAGCTGAGGAAAAAACTTTTTTACACGCTAGGGCAAAGACAGAAACACAAAACACAGGGCACCAGACACACAGACACAGGGGCAGACACAGACAAAACAGACAGGGCACAAACACATCATCATTATTTTCATCGTAAACCCCCTAAGTGTTAGGTTGGTATAAAAAAGATCCTGAAAACAGATACATATACAAAAAAACACGCAGGCCCCTCCACGCGTGCAACCCCGCACGCGCACACATAACATTCACATACATACATTCAAAACACACCACCAAAACCCCATACACACCACACACACACACAAACACCACACACACACACACACACACACAAACACAAACACACACACAACACACACAACACACACCACCCAACACACACCAACCCCTCTCTCTCTCTCTTTTCTCTCTTTCTCTCTCACCCAAAAAACACACATACACACGAACACACAGACAAACACACTTCTCTGGTGATTTGGAAATAATATTTCCCATATTTAAAAAAGGCAGAAGGATCAGACAAAGAGCCCAAAAAATCTGCAGACTTCC
>JAPXFY010002983.1:0-2500 GCA_030674185.1 Monoplex corrugatus
AGAGATACAGACAGACATCAGACAGACAGATACAGAGACAGCCATCAGACAGATACAGAGACAGACATCAGACAGATAGATACAGAGACAGACATCAGACAGACAGATAAAGAGACAGACATCAGACCGAGAGATAAAGAGACAGACATCAGACAGACAGATACAGAGACAGACATCAGACAGAGAGATAAAGAGACAGACATCAGACAGAGAGATAAAGAGACAGACATCAGACAGATACAGAGACAGACATCAGACAGATACAGAGACAGCCATCAGACAAAGAGATAAAGAGACAGACATCAGACAGAGAGATAAAGAGACAGACATCAGACAGATACAGAGACAGCAGACATCAGACAGATACAGAGACAGACATCAGACAGAGAGATAAAGAGACAGACATCAGACAGAGACAAACATCAGACAGAGAGATAAAAAGACAGACATCAGACAGATACAGAGACAGACATCAGACAGAGAGATACACAGACAGACATCAGACAGATACAGAGACAGACATCAGACATATACAGAGACAGACATCACACAGAGAGATAAAGAGACAGACATCAGACAGAGAGATACACAGACAGACATCAGACAGAGAGATAAAGAGACAGACATCAGACAGAGAGATAAAAGACAGACATCAGACAGATACAGAGACAGACATCAGACAGATACAGAGACAGACATCAGACAGAGAGATAAAGAGACAGACATCAGACAGATACAGAGACAGCCATCAGACAGAGAGATACAGAGACAGATATCAGACAGAGAGATACAGAGACAGACATCAGACAGAGAGATACAGAGACAGCCATCAGACAGAGAGATACAGAGACAGACATCAGACAGAGAGATACAGAGACACACATCAGACAGATACAGAGACAGACATCAGACAGATACACAGACAGACATCAGACAGATAAAGAGACAGACATCAGACAGATACAGAGACAGACATCAGACAGATACACAGACAGACATCAGACAGAGATACACAGAGACAGACATCAGACAGATACAGAGATAGACATCAGACAGATACAGAGACAGACATCAGACAGATACAGAGACAGACATCAGACAGACAGATAAACAGACAGACATCAGACAGACAGATACAGAGACAGACATCAGAGAGAGATACAGAGACAGACATCAGACAGAGAGATACAGAGACAGACATCAGACAGAGAGATAAAGAGACAGACATCAGACAGACAGATACAGAGACAGACATCAGACAGACAGATACAGAGACAGACATCAGACAGAGAGATACACAGACAGACATCAGACAGATACAGAGACAGACATCAGACAGACAGATACAGAGACAGACATCAGACAGACAGATACAGAGACAGACATTAGACAGAGAGATAGAGAGACATACATCAGACAGAGAGATACAGAGACAGACATCAGACAGAGAGATACAGAGGAAGACATCAGACAGACAGATACGCAGAGATAGACATCAGACAGAGAGATAAAGAGACAGACATCAGACAGAGAGATACAGAGACAGACATAAGACAGAGAGACACAGAGACAGACATCAGACAGAGAGATACAGAGACAGACATCAGACAGAGAGATACAGAGACAGACATCAGACAGAGAGATAAAGAGACAGACATCAGACAGACAGATACAGAGACAGACATCAGACAGACAGATACAGAGACAGACATCAGACAGAGAGATACACAGACAGACATCAGACAGAGAGATACACAGACAGACATCAGACAGAGAGATAAAGAGACAGACATCAGACATAGAGATACACAGACAGACATCAGACAGAGAGATAAAGAGACAGACATCAGACAGAGAGATAAAGAGACAGACATCAGACAGAGAGATACACAGACAGACATCAGACAGAGAGATACAGAGACAGACATCAGACAGAGGGATACAGAGACAGACATCAGACAGAGAGATAAAGAGACAGACATCAGACAGAGAGATACAGAGACAGACATCAGACAGAGAGATACAGAGACAGACATCAGACAGAGAGATAAACAGACAGACATCAGACAGCACAAAGTTGAATGGTAAGCTATTTACTCTTGTCTATCTGACTTCCAACACATGAAAGCGATTTACTCCCTTGTGCTGGCTTAGACATGGAAGCTAAACGATCGTTTTTTTTTTCTTTCTTTCTTTCTTTCTTTCTTTCTTTCTTTCTTTTCTTTCTTTCTTTCTTTCTTTCTTTCTGTAATTCCTGCTTTCTCCTTTTGTTCTTCTGTTCTGTTTCTTTCTGTATTTCTTTCTTTCTTTCTTTCGTTTTTTTTCCCTTTCTTTCTTTTGTATTTTTGCCTTTCTTTCTTTCTTTCTTTCTTTCTTTCTTTCGTATCTTCCCTTTCCTTCTTTCTTTCTTTCGTATCTTCCCTTTCCTTCTTTCTTTCTTTCGTATTTTTCCCTTTCTTTCTTTCTCTTCTCTCTTCCTGTCATCAGACATCTGCAGCAA
>JAPXFY010002983.1:22500-23878 GCA_030674185.1 Monoplex corrugatus
TTGTGTGTCCAATGTAAACAATCTACTGTATGTGGTATTGTTATGTGTCCAATGTCAACAATCTATTGTTTGTGGTGTTGTTGTTGCCATGGTCAACAATCTATTGTTTTTTGGTGTTGTTGTATGTCCATGGTCAACAATCATTGTTTGTGTTGTTTTTTGTGTGTCCTATGTAACCAATATATTTTTTGTGGTGTTGTGTGTGTCCAGTATAACAATCTATTGTTTGTGGTGTTGCTGTGCGTCCAATGTAAACAACTATTGTTGTGTTGTTGTTGTGTGTCAGGGTAAACAATATATTGCTTGTGGTATTGTTGTGTGTCCAGTTAAACAATCTATGTTTGTGGTGTTGTTGTGTGTCCTATGTAAACAATCTTATTGGTTTGTGGTATTGTTGTGTGTCCAGTATAAACAATCTACTGTTTGTGGTGTTGTTGAGTGTCCTATGTAAACAATCTATTGTTTGTGGTGTTGTTGTGTGTCCAATTGTAAACAATCTATTGTTTGTGGTGGGTGTTGTGTGTCCAGTGTTAACAATCTATTGTTTATGGTGTTGTCGTGTGTCCAATGTAAACAATCTATTGTTTGTGTTGTTGTTGTTTGTCCAATGTAAACAATCTATTGTTTGTGGTTTGTTGTTTTGTCCAAAAGTAAACAATCTATTGTTTTGTGGTGTTGTGTGTGTCCAATGTAAACAATCTATTGTTTGTTTGGGGTTGTTTGTGTGGCCAATGTAAACAATCTATTGTTTGTGGTGTTGTTGTGTGTCCAGTATAACAATCTATTTTTTGGTGTTTGTTGTGTGTCATAATGTAAACAATCTACTGTTTGTTGTGTTGTTGTTGTGTGTCCTATGTAAACAATCTACTGTTTGTGGTGTTGTTGTTGTGTGCCTATTAAACAATCTATTGTTTGTGGTGTTGTTGTGTGTCATATGTACACAATCTACTGTTTGTTGTATTGTTGTTGTGTGTTCCTATGTAAACAATCTATTGTTTGTGGTGTTGTTTGGTGTGTGTCCTATGTAAACAATGTATTGTTTGTGGTGTTGTTGTTGGGCCAATGTAAACAATCTACTGTTTTTTGGGTTGTTGTTTTGTGTCCTAAAGTAAACAATCTACTGTTTGTGGTTTGTTGGTTGTGTGTCCTATGTAAACAACTACTGTTTGTGGTGTTGTTTGTTGTGGTCCACGAAACAATGATTGTTTGTGGTGTTGTTGTTGTCCAATGTAAACAATCTCGTTTGGATGTTTTGTGTGCCTATGTAAAAAAAACTACTGTTTTTGGTGTTGTTGTTTGTGTCCAAGAAAAAAATCTACTGTTTGTGGTGTTGTTGTTGTGTGTCCTATGTAAACAAAATACCTTTTTTTTTTGTTGT
>JAPXFY010002984.1:7500-22500 GCA_030674185.1 Monoplex corrugatus
AGTCCGTCAGCAACCTACTTTTGTCTCCTTCAAGTCCGCTCTCAAAACTCACCTTTTCTCCTCTGCATAATATCCTAACCTCACTCAACCCCCCTCTGCAGCCTGTCTCCGCTCGGAGGGGAATCACTTTGTTATAATATATAATTGCATATGATATGCTCTCTATAATTTTCCATTGCTTTTATTCTTGCTTTTATTGCTTGTATTCTTTCTCCCCATTTATAGCCATGCGTGTGTGTGTGTGTGTGTGTGTGTGTGTGTGTGTGTGTGTGTGTGTGTGTGTGTGTGTGTGTGTGTGTGTGTGTGTGTGCGTGCGTGTGCGTGCGTGCGTACGTGCGTGCGTGCGTGCGTGCGTGCGTGTGTGTCTGTTTCAGCGCTTAGATTTGATTTTATCAAGATGTTGCGCTATATTAATATTGTAATTATTATTATTATTATTATTATTATTATTATTATTATTATTATATTATTATTAAAGCAAAATATGTCCTGTATAACTTACTATCAAACCCATTTACGCTCCAAAAATACTAAAGCGAGGTAGGAATTGTGCGCGTTTGTTTTGTGTCTAATTGCAGTATGGTAACCTTCAATATGTGACCCGTTTTCACGAAATGAGTCCTAACTCGCAGGCAGCGAAAAGCGTAGAGGCCCGGAAAAGGTGCGATGGGTCGATTTTGTCAATTTTTACTTTTCGTCAAAAATGGAATATTTAATCTTTAAATTACATGTACATGCACTCAGCACTTTATAATTCAATTAAAAAAAAATTAAAATGCGTTTTAACCAGATAGCGGCATGCTGTTGGTGTCAGAAAAAAGGGATATGTAAACTTAAATAACAAGACAATTACAGTAGATTTTCACACCAAGTTTTGTGTGCTATTGTGGTATGATGTGTTTTACCATGGTACAAAATGTGGTAAAGATTGGTGAAGTAGAAATATCTGGTGCTAAGGTAAAACTTCACTGAAGTGGTGAAAATTTTAAAATTGATTTTCTCAAAATGGCCGTTTGCTATGTTACACACTCCAAACACCCATAACTTCTTTATTTTTAGGAGAAGAATAATAAATTTCACATGAAAAGAAAGTTAATAATCTGGACATTTTGAAAAATCATAATATCCTAACATCTGTTATTTTCACCTTAGGACTCATTTTGTTAAAACGGATCACATATAGGTTTTTTTCTGTCCTATTTCTTACATTGCAGAACATGTCACAATGTATTACAATGAAATGATGATGACGACAGGAACGATAAACACGTTGCTATGGAGTACCATCTATAGTTGAGACTGCGTGACAGGGCTATTCTCTACAATTTCTATCATAACACTAGTATATTGTGGCATCAACCCCAGGTCCCGAGACAGAGAAACCTGTGGTGCTTATCAGAAAAAAAAATATTGAGCAATACCTACAATGACGCATCCGTGAAGTGGATCAGACCCTACTGTGTGGTCCCAATCTTTCAAATAAGAAATTTGTCGTTAAGACTTTAAGGACTGTTGTATTGTATGCTTCTGTTTATCCAAACATTATTGATGCAGCTATAAAAGATGCTATACGTAATCAAAAAATGCTATCATCATCATCATCATCATCATCATCATCATCATCATCATCATCATCATCATCATCATCATCATCATCATCATCATCAGGTGCCCTGCCGCATGGCGTTGGCGATCATGGACTTCCATTTGTCTCTATCTCTCGTTGCCCCTAGCACCCCCCCCCCCCCACCCTCCTCGTCCCCAGCCACTCTGCAAGTCCGTCCAACATTTTCTCCCTGGGTCTACCTGGCGCTCTCTTTCCCTCCAGTTTTCCCGTTGTGACCAGGTGCTCCAAAACCCCCTTCCTCATAAAATGGCCTATAAATGTTGCCTCTCTTTTCCTAATCATCCTTATGAGTGATTTACTTGTGTCTGTCTCCATCAAGACTGTCTCGTTTGTTTTCTTTGCTGTCCATGGAACTCTCAGCATTCTTCTTAGAAACCACATATCGGCTGCTTCAATCTTGTTCTGGCTTTGCATGTTGACTGTCCACGCCTCGCATCCGTACAACAGTATTGGTTCTATATAACATTCAAGGACCCTCTTCCTGAGGTTAATTGATAGGCATTTGTTCGTAACAATGCTATACGTAATCAAAAGATGCTATACGTAATCAAAAGATGCTATACGTAATCAAAAGATGCTGTACGTAATCAAAAATGCTATACGTAATCAAAAGATGCCATACGTAATCAAAAGATGCTACACGTAATCAAAAGATGCCATACGTAATCAAAAGATGATGTACGTAGTCAAAAGATGATGTACGTAATCAAAACATGATGTACGTAATCAAAAGATGCCATGCGTAATCAAAAGATGCCATACGTAATCAAAAGATGCTACACGTAATCAAAAGATGCCATACGTAATCAAAAGATGATGTACGTAGTCAAAAGATGATGTACGTAATCAAAACATGATGTACGTAATCAAAAGATGCCATGCGTAATCAAAAGATGCTATACGTAATCAAAAGATGCCATACGTATTCAAAATATGCTATACGTAATCAAAATATGCTATACGTAATCAAAAGATAATGTACGTGATCAAAAGATGCTATACGTAGTCAAAAGATGGCATACGTAATCAAAAGATGCCTAACGTAATCAAAAGATGTCATACGTAATTAAAAGATGATGTACGTAATCAAAAGATGCTGTACGTAATCAAAAGATGCTTTACGTAATCAAAAGATGCCATACGTAATCAAAAGATGTTATACGTAATCAAAAGATGCCATACGTAATCAAAATATGCTATACGTAATCAAAAGATGATGTAAGTAATCAAAAGATGCTATGCGTAATCAAAAGATGCCATACGTAATCAAAATATGCCATACGTAATCAAAAGACGCTATACGTAATCAAAAGGATGCCATACGTAATCAAAAGATGATATACGTAATCAAAAGATTCCATACGTAATCAAAAGATGCTATACGTAATCAAAAGATGCCATACGTAATCAAAAGATGCTACACGTAATCAAAAGATGCCATACGTAATCAAAAGATGCCATACGTAATCAAAATATGCTATACGTAATCAAAATATGCTATACGTAATCAAAAGATGTTATACGTAATCAAAAGATGCCATACGTAATCAAAAGATGCCATACGTAATCAAGAGATGATGCACGTAATCAAAAGATGTTATACGTAATCAAAAGATGCTATACGTAATCAAAAGATGCTATACGTAATCAAAATATGCTATACGTAATCAAAAGATGCTATACGTAATCAAAAGATGCTATACGTAATCGAAATATGCTATATGTATTCAAAATATGCTATACGTAATCAAAAGATGCCATACGTAATCAAAAGATGCAGAGGGGGGGGGGGGGGGGTTGAGTGAGGTTAGGATTTTATGCGGAGGAGAAAAGGTGAGTTTTGAGAGCGGACTTGAAGGAGACAAAAGTAGGTTGGTGACGGGCTGAGAGAGGAAGTTTGTTCCAGGAGAGTGGACCAGAAACAGAGAAGGCTCGTGGACCATAGGTATTGAGCTTAGTGCGTGGGAAGCGAAAAGTCAGAGGATCAGAGGCAGAGCGGAGGGTACGTGAGGGAACATAGATCTCAAGTAGGCTTGACAGGTAATCGGGGGCTGCGTTATTGAGGCTTTTGTAGCACATGGTGTCTAGTTTGTACTGTATGCGCTTTGATACAGGGAGCCAGTGAAGTTGTGCCAGGAGAGGAGATATGTGGTCAGCTTTTTTCTTTTTGAGTACAAGGCGTGCAGCATTGTTTTGAATTCGCTGTAGGATGTGAATGGTGGAGGCAGGAAGACCAGACAGGAGTGAATTGCAATAGTCAATGCGAGACATTATGAAGGTAACATGTCAGCAGAATGGAGGGGTCAAAGGTACAGATCAGTATTGAACTAGAAGTCCTTGGTATGTATACTGTATATAAGTCACCATTGCACTGATTTTATGTAGTCGCAATCAGCTGAAGTTAAAAACTTACAAAAAACAGACGTCATGACAGTGAGCAGAGAATCAGGAACTTTGAACATCAACATCAACGAATTATTACTCCATAAAGACGACAGGGTTCAAGTACCTTGGCAGCATTTTCACAGAGGATGGCAGACTCGACAGGGAGATAGAGACCAAGACACAAAAGGCTGACAATGTTAGTTTCCAGCTTGCCATATTTTGAAACACCCCAAGATCCCCGTGCAGACCAAAGTTCAGCTGATCAAGACAGTCCTTTTGCCTATTCCAGACAAACAAACAAAACGTCCACTAGATTCAAATTCAGTTTAGGCAAAAGGTCCTATTTTGTATCTTACTATCATCAATCTGTCGTTGGAATAATCTTTTTTACACACATACACAATGTGAAATGACAGTAGTGGCAGTGACTTGGAAAATCAAGGTGAAGCACTTACCCAAGATATCACTGGTAACATTAACGTTGGTAAGAGAATAACAATATTGAACTTTTGATATTAA
This sequence comes from Monoplex corrugatus, assembly GCA_030674185.1. Classification (NCBI taxonomy): domain Eukaryota; kingdom Metazoa; phylum Mollusca; class Gastropoda; order Littorinimorpha; family Ranellidae; genus Monoplex; species Monoplex corrugatus. Next base: position 12,032 of record JAPXFY010002984.1, read on the forward strand.
AAGGTTATATCACAAGTTATGAGCGCATTTTGTTATAAGGAGGTGAAGCTGTTTGAAGTGAATAGAAAATGATTAGAAGCAAGTTTGCTTTTATGTGAAAAAACAAAACATACACGGTGATAAATAGGCAGCTTTCCCTCTTGTCTTTTGATTCCCGTGAGGAATTCTTCTGTAGCTCTCTATAGTGTTAACTGCAGGGCAACATTTTTCAACAACAACGTCAAAAATAACTACCGAATCACCATTGCTCAAAGAGGATAAAACTGGCTTTAAAGGTGTTTTGCTGGAAGACCGAGACTCAGGAGAGTTAGACTGGATGTGGAAAATGCTTAGAGAGGATTTCCATTTATGAATAATGGCTGCTAAATTCAAATTGTCAGTTACCATTTATTTTGTGCGTCTTACTTTCACCGTAAAATGACATTGCTTGTAGGATTTTCACACTTTATTTCCGTTTTCATTTTGAGCTTGACTCAAAAGATGCTGTACGTAATCAAAAGATGCTTTACGTAATCAAAAGATGCTGTACGTAATCAAAAGATGATGTACGTAATCAGAAGATGATGTACGTAATCACAAGATGCTATACGTAATCAAAAGATGCCATACGTAATCAAAATATGCTATACGTAATCAAAAGATGATATACGTAATCAAGAGATGATGCACGTAATCAAAAGATGCTGTACGTAATCAAAAGATGCTTTACGTAATCAAAAGATGCCATACGTAATCAAAAGATGTTGTACGTAATCAAAAGATGATGTACGTAATCAAAAGATGCTGTACGTAATCAAAAGATGCTGTACGTAATCAAAAGATGCTTTACGTAATCAAAAGATGCCATACGTAATCAAAAGATGTTGTACGTAATCAAAAGATGATGTACGTAATCAAAAGATGCTGTACGTAATCAAAAGATGCTTTACGTAATCAAAAGATGACATGCGTAATCAAAAGATGCCATACGTAATCAAAAGATGATGTACGTAATCAAAAGATGATGTACGTAATCAAAAGATGATATACGTAATCAAAAGATGCCATACGTAATCAAAAGATGTTATACGTAATCAAAAGATGTTATACGTAATCAAAAGATGCTATACGTAATCAAAAGATGCTATACGTAATCAAAATATGCTATACGTAATCAAAAGATGCTATACGTAATCAAAAGATGCTATACGTAATCGAAATATGCTATATGTATTCAAAATATGCTATACGTAATCAAAAGATGCCATACGTAATCAAAAGATGCCATACGTAATCAAAAGATGCCATACGTAATCAAAAGATTTCATACGTAATCAAAAGATGCCATACGTAATCAAAAGATGCCATACGTAATCAAAAGATGCCATACGTAATCAAAAGATGTTATACGTAATCAAAAGATGCCATATGTAATCAAAAGATGCCATACGTAATCAAAAGATGCCATACGTAATCAAAAGATGTTATGCGTAATCAAAAGATGCCATACGTAATCAAAAGATGCCATACGTAATCAAAAGATGCCATACGTAATCAATGGAGAGGGTGTGTGTTGTCTTTGTCTAGTGACACATTTCTGTGGAATGGGTGTGAAAAGACTCAATAGTGTCCTTTCGTGTTAGTTAACCTAAAAGTCTTCGTTCATTCACATCAGATTTTCATCATTTGGTTGGATCAGTTGGCCTGTTGGTGGGGAGGGGGTGATTAGGTCTTTGACTCCAGCATCCTGTCCACTAGCACCCTACATTGTCAACCATGCCAGCAAAGTAAGAACTTGACCCTTGATTGCCTCACCCTATCCACCAACTTCCAGCAGGAAGCTGGCGGATAGGGTGAGAAATCAAAGGGTTAAGTTTTTGCAGTTGGTGGGTAGGGTGCGGGAATCAGAGGGTTAAGGAGGAGATGATCTTTGCTTTGAATGAGGACAAGAATGGTGTGTGGCTGTACATGCATGTGCCTGTGTATTTGTTTGTGTGTGTAAGGGGGGATATACAAAAGATAAACTGGGAGATTATTTGAATCTTTGGTAGGATATAGACTCAGGTGGACTAAATAAGTGGAGTAGTGTGTGTTGTGTGATTGGACTGATGGCATTCCTGATGATTTCCATGGGAAAGTTACGAGCTCAAATTAGGCGGGGTTGGTGGCTGAAAGATTTGTTTTCATAAAATTAATGTAGACTTTTCGACAACCTATGAAAAAGTGGTGGATCTTGCTTTGTAGAAGAACGTGGTGTCCGTGTGTTGCGAGAAAGCTCGGGATATCTCTGGGAGACAGACAATACATATAGCCTGTTTCTATCTGACACAAGCTTTAAGCTTAATTGAGAACATCAATGATGACGTTTATGGGGCTTCATGGGACGTAGCAGACAGAGAGAAGCAATGACTACAATATAACCTAAGTTTGTTTCAATGACAGGTTGACAGAAAGACAGATATGGAACCCATAAGTTAAATAATTCATCAATATCTTGCTGGCACTTTTAGATAATAGGGAGGTCTATGGTTTATATCATGATCTGAGTCTTCTTTCATCACGTGGATATTGCGTCAATACTATCTATGGGATTCATTCCAAGTTTGGAGATACTGCCTTGAGAAAACTGAAACTGAATCTAGTGTGTTGTTGGTCTGAAACGTCTGCATGTCAGACACGCTTTTGAATGCTTTTCATTTTGAGACACAGCTTGACCATGTTATTTGATATTGTTGTCATTGTAGCAAACATGCAATTATGAAAACTTAGCAGCGAGCAGAAACTGGGCATGGTCTGTCTATAAAAGAAGACACCATGACTTATGTAACACTTTCAGGGTCTTACAGTTCTCTTGGCACAGTTGCACAATACTTAGTTTTGTTTGTAATTGGATTTGATTGCGGAAATGTCTTGGTCAGTGCTAACCTGATACCACAGGAGATCAGTATACATTTGACCGACTTCAACAGCACTTATGGTTCAGTGAATCTGGCTGACTTGTGTCCAGGAGTAGAATCTGTCATAAACAACATCAACGTCAACATTACAATAGTACGGGGTGATGATGTACCATGGTGTTGGGGCAACGACATATTTAACAGCACAGTACATCAAGAAGTTGTGTATGGAATGTGTGAAACTTCTAAAATCTACTGTCATTTATATGTAGAGATACCACAAGGTATGTTTGTACATGTTCACGCTCAACGATTAGCAATCTGGTGTGGTTCCGGATTCTGGAAAACATACACAAAAATGTTTGAGTTCCTATGTGATCTTCATTCTGTTGGAGAAATCTTTACAGAGTCACCTACAAACCATATGCATTTACTACACATTAATCTTCCTCCAGTTAAAATTAATGTTAAAGCAGTGAGAGATCATGCTGTCATGAAATTTTATGTTTCTTCACATTCTGGATACTTGATAATACCAGCCTTGGCTTTTACCTCTAGGTTATGGGAAGACTTAAAAGCACATCCTAAAGACGTGATCATGTTAAGTTTTCAATGCCAATCAGATAATTCATTATTTGTAAGCTACTGTTTCATCATGAATCTGACCTACAAACAGCCAAATACAAATAAACTGCACACTGAAACTGTGCGTGTGAACCAATTTTCACCAGCAATGTTGTTTTCAACATCATGTCTTATGATTAGATTTCTGGTGAGAAATTTCGGCATGCGTAGAAAACACAAGAAAATATTTTTTTTCTTTTCATACTGAATACACTAAACCTCAAAAACTACTCAGTGGTTTGTTCAACTGCTCAGCAGATCATTATTCCAGTTTCCAATACCACCTGGACTGTAACATGAAGAATGAATGTAATGACGGACAGGATGAAACAGAACACTGTCCATTCAGCAGTTCTGGCTGTCGAGGTTTAGTGGCTTCACGTAACAAATGCTTTAAACGCACTGAGTATTCATGTAAACTAGGTTCACGTGGTCTCAAAGCTGAACATCAGTGTCTGGTAATAGGGGGAAGACTGGCCTCAGTGAAAACAAGAAAAGAACATGAAGACTTTCTGCGATTATTTGAAAACATCAGATCCTTTTGGGTATACATAGGTTTGGTTCGAAACTCTGTACCTTTAACATATAGCAAGTTTCGAAACTGGTCTGACAACACCGTGGTATATAACATGAATCATTTTACTATAACGTCCTTTTACAAACCCTCAATGACTATGAAATTTACTACAAGTCTTAGTATGGTGTTGTTACTATCTGACGACTCACATCCACACATGGACTCAGGATCAGTGTGTGAATTTACATCTCAATCAGAAAATGTCGTTACTGTCAAAACTGTTCATTTCTTTGACGTACAGCCAGGTGGATACATCTTTTCACAGACACAACAGATCTTTCTCATTTGCTCAAATGGTCATGTGACACACACGTTTCTGTTTTTCAGTGCCAGCAGTCATTGTAGAAGTACGATACATTCTCACAGTTGCCTACTTTGGGACGTAAGTGCTGATGGGAAATATATAGCAGGTCTTTTAGAAACAAATATTGAATGCATTGAACGTACTACTGTCATGTTTAAATGTGATGAAGGCATAACAACAGTGCAATACACTCTGGTATGTGACTTCAGACAGGACTGTCTAGATAACAATGATGAGTCATTCTGTGCATACCTTTCATGCCATGGCTTTCTGTGCTCCAGTGGTCAGTGTGTATGGGACAGCCAACGATGCAGTGGACATTCAGATTGTGTAGATAACTCGGATGAAGTTCCAGTCAGCCTACCGCCAGTGCCATAGCACTGAAACTGCCCTACTACACATTCTCAACAATCTCCTCCTTGCAACTGATACTGGCAAAGTCTCTCTCCTCACACTCCTTGATCTGTCTGCAGCCTTCGATACCACTGACCATGGTATTCTCCTTTCTAGACTTCATCATACTTTTGGCATCTCTGACATTGCTCTCTCCTTTTTCACTTCGTATTTATCAAACAGAAAACAAACTGTTCTCATCAATGGCACTTACTCTCAACCTGCATACCTGACCTGTGGTGTTCCACAAGGATCTGTCCTTGGCCCTGTTCTTTTCACTCTTTATACCTCCCCCCTGTCCACCATCATCAACTCCCACTCTATAAAGCACCACTTCTATGCTGATGACACCCAACTTCAAGACAATGACTCACCTGATAATATACAGCGCCTGTTGACTCGCACCACTGAGTGTTACTCGGACATTAAGAACTGGATGACACACAATAGACTTCAGCTTAATGACGACAAGACAGAAGCTATCCTCATTGGCACCCGTCAGAAACTTTCCCAGCTGCCTCCTCTTTCTCTCCCATTATGTAACACATCAGTCCCAATTTCTGATTCAGCTAAAAACCTTGGTGTCTGCATTGACTCTACCCTCTCCATGAACAACTTTGTTTCTCAAACTGCCAGATCTTGCTACTTTCACCTCCATCGTATAAGCTTGATCAGGAAGTATCTCTCTGTGGAAACAACTGCAAAACTCGTTCTCTCCTTCATAATGTCTCGCATTGACTATTGCAATTCACTCCTGTCTGGTCTTCCTGCCTCCACCATTCACATCCTACAGCGCATTCAAAACAATGCTGCACGCCTTGTACTCAAAAAGAAAAAAGCTGACCACATATCTCCTCTCCTGGCACAACTTCACTGGCTCCCTGTATCAAAGTGCATACAGTACAAACTAGACACCATGTGCTACAAAAGCCTCAATAACGCAGCCCCCGATTACCTGTCAAGCCTACTTGAGATCTATGTTCCCTCACGTACCCTCCGCTCTGCCTCCGATCCTCTGACTTTTCGCTTTCCACGCACTAAGCTCAATACCTATGGTCCACGAGCCTTCTCTGTTTCTGGTCCACTCTCCTGGAACAAACTTCCTCTCTCAGTCCGTCAGCAACCTACTTTTGTCTCCTTCAAGTCCGCTCTCAAAACTCACCTTTTCTCCTCTGCATAAAATCCTAACCTCACTCAACCCCCTCTGCAGCCTGTCTCCGCTCGGAGGGGAATCACTTTGTTTTAATATATAATTGTATATGATGTGCTCTCTGTGGTTTTCCGTTGGTTTTATTCTTGTTTTTATTGCTTTTATTCTTTCTCCCCATTTGTGGCCATGCGTGTGTGTGTGTGTGTGTGTGTGTGTGTGTGTGTGTGTGTGTGTGTGTGTGTGTGTGTGTGTGTGTGTGTGTGTGTGTGTGTGTGCGTGTGTGTGCGTGCGTGCGTGCGTGCGTGTGTGTCTTTTCGGCGCTTGGATTTGATTTTGTCGAGATTTTGCGCTATATAAATATTGTAATTATTATGTATGCATGTGCGTACGTATGTATGTATGTATGTATGTATGTATGTATGTATGTATGTATGTATGTATGTATGTATGTATACGCTTAGATTTATGTATGTATGTATGTATGTATGCATGTATACGCTCCGCTTAGATTTATGTATGTAAGTATGTATGCATGTATGTATGCATGTATACGCTCATATGTATGTAGGTATGTATGCATGTATACGCTCAGCGCTTAGATTTGATTTTATCAAGATTTTGCGCTATATAAATAAAATATATTATTATTATTATTATTATTATGAAGTCAGTTGTCCTCAGTCCAGTTCAGATTACTTTAATCATAAAGAAGCAAAGAAGTACCAACAACTTTTCATCAACCTGGATGGCATGGGTTACTTTACACAGCAGGTAATGAAGTCTGATGAGTCTTGTCCTGATACTCATTATCTTTGTTCAGAGGACTGGTCGTACTGTCTTCCTGTGTATACACGATGTAACAGAATGTCGGACTGTACCTATGGTGAGGATGAACAAGACTGTGAGACAGTCACATGTCCTGGTTTGTACAACTGTCACATCTCCAGTATGTGCGTTCATGGTGATCATCTGTGTGATGGCTGGGGTCAGTGTCCACAGCGAGATGATGAATGGATGTGTGACTTGACCTGTCCTGAACATTGTTTATGTCAAGGCCACTCATTCCAGTGTAGTAAACATGTTTCGGCCGACCCCTTTCCTCAGCTTCGCTTCGTCGATGCCAGCAACTCAGGGATGACACTAACTAACTTTAGTAATAACGCTTATCTAATCTGGCTGAGTCTTTCACATTGTTCTCTACTTAATATACCAGAGGTGGAACTACCAAATTTACAGAGTATTGATCTGGCTATTAACCAGCTGAGAACTATTAACATGAACATCTTTTCTAAACTATGGAATTTAAAACATCTAATACTAAGACAGAACCCTCTCTCGTCACTGTCGACAAAATCTTTTCGTGTGTTTTACTCACTGATAGAAATATATTTATCAAGAACACATCTAAAAATATTAAACAGTGATTTTTTTGTGTATTTTCCACAAGTCAAATTTATGAATCTGTCTTTTTCTGCCATTAAAGCCATAGGATATGTAGGTTTTAGAAACACACCACAACTCACGAAGTTGGATATCCGAGGAAATCCAGTCAAAAATATTCATTGTAATCTATTATCAAGATTAGATCATGTAAAAAGCATATTTTCATCAAATTTTAGATTCTGCTGTGAACCTTTACTTCCAAAACTGTCAACTGAAGTGAGATGTTCAGCTCCACAGCCTGTGCTTTCTTCATGTACAGACTTGTTACCAACTGAATTGTACAGGGTTTTCTTTTGGATAGTTTGCATTCTTGCCACTTTAGGAAATATGGTTTGTTCACGCGATCCTTGTGTACAGAAGAAACTATTTGAAAGCAATTTCATTATATTTCTTGTCAATTTTCAGATTGCTAATATATGTATGGGAATTCACTCTAGCGTAGCTACTGTGGCTAACGAAATATTCCATGGGAAATATATTTACTTTGAAAAGACCTGGATCAACAGTTATACTTGCAAAGTGACTGGATTTCTTTTCATTCTGTCCAGTGAGGTGTCAGTTCTGATCATAAGGTTAATGACACTGAGTCATGTCATTAACCTATATTTTCCTGTAAACAAAAGATTAAACCACCGTTCTACAGCTGCAGCTTGTGCAGTGATGTGGTCAGTTGGGATATTGCTGTCACTTTTCCCTTTTCTTCCTGGCTTGTCTCACTGGGGCGTTGATAGTCAGTCTGTCTATGTCGTCTAGCTATATGTGCCAGCTGTGAGACCAACCAAGAAGTCATGTGGTTTTCAATTGTTGTGGTATTCAACTTTGTTTTGTGTTTATTGGTTATTACTGGACAGTTAATCATCTACAGACGAATACCAGTTTATAAAATAACAGCAGATTCCACTGTTGCATCAGTCTTTTCATCAGCTCACTTGTTAATGAAAATCTCTGTGACAAATGCTGTTTGCTGGGTGTCATTCGGCCTGACCAGTTTGATGGCTCTGGGAGGTGTAGCAGTATCAGACAATCTCCATGTGGCCATGGTTGTCTTCATGGCACCTCTCAGCTCTGCACTCAGTCCACTCCTGTATATGTGGACTATAACAACACAACAACGACAACAAGAACAAGAAAAGAAAGTTTTACAAGTGTTGAAATCACGACTTTCCTTGTGAGTGAAAACAGTCACATACTAAAAGACAATATTTTCAAAAAAGCTGACAACGCCAGTGCTTGGGGTTTTAAGCAAGTCGTTACCAAGCCAAATGCTATTTCAAATATCATTTTGGTGTTTATCCAATGATTTGTCTGTTTATTACTAAGGCAGTCAACGCACAAAACCGTGCGAAGAAGTAAAGTGACTGGTGAAGCTGGCAAGATGCTAAACTTGGAACAGTCCTGTACACAGAGTAACTGTTTCTTTTCATGATGACGATGATGATGATGATGATGATGATGATAATGATGATGATGGTGATTATTATTATTATCATTATTATATTATTATTATTATTTTTATTATTATTATTATTATTATTATTATTATTAGCATTATTATTATTAGCATTATTGTTATTATTATTATTATCATTGTCATCATTATCCAAGTGATGTTGACGAGTTTAAGGTCGATAAGGGAACAGTCATCTTACAAGACAACAGATGAACATTAGAAATAGCTAGGAGAATCAGCCAAGCAAAACAAAACAAAAAGCATTCAGGATATGTGAGAAGCGTTCTTATCAACAAATGTCCATCAGTCATCAATATCAGGAAGAGAGTTCTTCAGTTTTGTACATGTATGAAGCGTGGACAGGCAACACACATCAGAAGAAGATTGAAGTAGCTGTAATGTAGTTTCTAAGAAAAAAAAAATGTCAAGAGTTCCATGGGCAGCGGCGAAAACAGACAAGACAGTCTTGAAAGAGGCAAACACAAAAAAGAACATTAATGAGGAAGATTAGGAAAATGCAAGCAATATTTCTGACACATTTCTTGACGAAAGAGAAATTAGAGCACCTAATCATAACAAGAACACTGAAGGGAAAAAGAGTACCACGTAGACCCAGGGAGAACATACTGGATGGACTTGCGCAGTAGATGAAGACAGAGAGGTGTAATTGTGGCGACAAAAGATGGATTCGTATGGAGGCCCATGATCACCAACGCCATGCAACAGAGCTGATGATGATGATGATGATGATGATGATGATGATGATGATGATGATGATGATGATGATGATGATGATGGTGATGGTGTTGGGGGTAGTGGTATCATATGTGACCCTCCAGCAAAGAATGAATCAAAAGGTGCTAGTTAGTTCCTACAATTCAAATCATTGTGGCAATGAAATCTTATACGTTTTGATTTGTTGTTTAAAAATTTTTGACATCCCATCTTTCCTTGGAATGTATTCCACGACCAGAATATTTTTGGAAAGCTTGTTTACCGTGAATTCAAACTGTACTGACTGACTGGGCTAAACTGGAAAAAAATCAAATGTTGTTTGTATTAAGAATTCAAGTTGTCTGTAAAGTTGGTAATTAATAACTGTTATGAAAACATAGCCTACTAACAACTACCAGTCCTTTGTTCTTTGATCTGTACGTGTTGTGAAAATAGATCTTAAGTGATGTTCACACAAACTGTTGCAGAAACAAGCAAAAACAAAGATACAGACGGCCATAAAACAGATAACATTCAACATGTTGACACAAGCATTTGAAGTAGCATCTTTTAGGCGCACTGCTAACAGTGGCTCTAATTTCAATATGATCGATGTATGGCTGGTAAAGAAACTAGAGAGGTGAGTTTTGAGGTGGATTTGAAAGATGAAACAGAAGCTGAGTGTTTAATATCATTTGGAAGGAAATTTCAGGGTTGCGGGCAATTACGTTTGAAGCGTTTTTTTGCAGAAGCAATCCCGAGTTAAAAGAAGAATGAAGAGAGCAAGAACGAATATACAGAGTAACCAGATCAGAGAGATAAGAACGGACAATGCAATAGACAATAGCGTAGCAGATGCATGCTGTTTTGTACTTAATTCTTTCAGAAACAGGGAGCCAGCGTAGTTTCATCAGTTAAGAGAAAACAGGATTGAAGAC
>JAPXFY010002985.1:0-17500 GCA_030674185.1 Monoplex corrugatus
AATGGGCCAGTTCTGAATACTGAGGGCTGGTACTGAACTGGAGATATTAGATCTTGAGTCTATGGCTTTGTAGTAGAACCAAGGAAAGTGATGCAGAATATCACAACTAATGATGATTACCTTTTTACCATCATACGCTCTACCGTATCCAATCTGTGCAATGCGGCTAACATTTGCTTTATTTTTGGATATGGAAAGTGTACTAGCTAAACGGTAACTTCCTTGTAAAATCCCTCTTTTCAGCTTGTTTCACTGACGCAAAATGTAGGAATAACACATAATTGTAATGCCTAAAGGACACGGTATTAGATACCAGAAATGATTTGTTCAGCTTCAGTTTCTGACCACAACCTGAGTGTAAAATATTACCAAACAAAGCAACAAACGAACGAACGAACAAACGAACAAGCAAGCAAGGAAGCAAACAAACAAACAAGCAAGCAAGCAAGCAAACAATCAAACAACCGCCGCCCCCCCCCCCCCCCCAAAGAAAAAGAAAAAAGAAAAAAGAAAAAAGAACTCCTGCAATTCAACTCCAACTCTAACCCATAACCCCAAACTTTAAAAAACAAACAAACAAACAAAAAAACCCCACAAACAAACAAACAAAAAAGAAAACAACCCCCCCCAAAAAAAACCATGAGCAAACAGACCAACAAACGAACAAACAAGCAAGCAAGCGAACAAACAGACAAACAAACGAACGAACAAGCAAGCAAACACACAACCCCCCCTGCAATTTTGTTTCAAGTATGTAGATTCTGTTTAACGTCTGGAAATCCCGTTGCTAAATGCCTGAATGAATTAGTAATACATTGCCAAACTTCACAAAGTTCTTCAGATAATAAAGTTGCTCAGCTGAAAGGAGCTTTCGCAATTTGTTGTGTGAATGGACTAATGTGCTGGCTGTGAATCTGTCTGACTCTGTGTGTGTGTGTGTGTGTGTGTGTGTGTGTGTGTGTGTGTGTGTGTGTGTGTGTGTGTGTGTGTGTGTGTGTGTGTGTGTGTGTTGTGTGTGTGTGTGTGTTGTGTGTGTGTGTTTACACTGTGTGTGTGTATGTGTGTGTGTGTGTGTGAGTGTGTGTATGTGTGTGTGTATGTATATGTGTGTGTGTGTTTACACTCTGTGTGTGTGTGTGTGTGTGTGTGTGTGTGTGTGTGTGTGTGTGTGTGTGTGTGTGTGTGTGTGTGTGTGTGTGTATGTGTGTGTTTTCTTTCGTGGACTTTTCCAGTTCAAAAGACATCAAAGATGACAATATTATTCATAACTGAATGCACTCCTCCTCCCCTCTCCCCCACAAACACACACACACACACACACACACAGACACACACACACACACACACACACACACACACACACACACAGAGAGAGAGAGAGAGAGAGAGAGAGAGAGAGAGAGAGAGAGAGAGATATTAGAAGGACCCTAGTTTTATCTCTTGATGACACAAATGACAGATCAAACCGACGGAACAAATTACCGGTGAGAACAAATACATACTTGAAACACAAGACAAGTACCACTTGACTCGATAGTGCAGCACTCTTTTTCCCAAACACAGGAGAACAGCAAAGTTCCCAGACTGATGAAGTCAATAAAGTATTCCCCTCTCTGCAGATTAATCAGCTGCCCCAGGTGCAAGGGCTAATGGCTTTTTCACAACTTCCACATCATCCATTCCCACCCCAGGTCTCTGCCTTTTGATGTGATGTGAATCGCTGCTTTCGATTAAAAACTTCGTACTCTTTTTCTGTTTCATTTTGTTTCTTACACTTTTTTGCCTTATGTTGAATGAAGGGGATTGATGTTTGTGTTGAGTCCAGACTTGGAAGTAGGTTTCAAGCTGTCAGCATTTAAGAATCAAATTTGAATGAGAATGACACGAAAGAATCTATATTTCACAAAAATCTGAAAGAATCATAATGGATAACCAACAATTTTTTTTTCAATTTCGCTAATAACGAATAAGCTTGTTAAGGGTGAATCTTCACCATATTTAGACCACGAGCAAAGCTCCAGCAAGTCATACTGAAGAATTCAGCTGTTATCGTCAGCATATCTGGTATATAGACTAACAATATTGCAAAACTGTATCAACAATTGTAAGAAACGACAGAGAGTAGAGCTTCACATTTTTTCCTTGACATCAAAGGGATTGCTATACAAAAGTGGCCTTCCACTTGCCATTGCAAATAACACGTTTATACCTTATTCATCGCCTTTAATGGAAGGTAGAGTCGTACACATATTCTCCTCTTAGATATCAGCAGGCATAAAGAGGACACTGTCATAGTGGCTTGGATTTAGGACTTGCTCATTTTCATGTATGTAGCTACATGTATGCGTGCAAGACATGGACCTTCATAGAGGATTTGGAAAGATAAGTCAGCTATGAAAATGAGGTGTTGTGGCAAGATACTGAACATCGGACAGACCGATCATATCACCAATGAAACAAGTGCACCAAACCATCAAGTCGCACAGTGGACCGTATGAAGACCTCCTGATTTTGGAACCAGAAATAAAAACACGAAAAAAAGAATAAGAACGCGTATTTGATACAACCAGGGAAGACAGGCACAAATTTTCGGCCAACTGGCCTTTGTCAATGGTAAGATCAAAGACCAGTTGTCCGAAAATTTGCGCCTGTCTAGTCTGGTTGTATTAAATACGCGTTCTTATTCTTTTTACGTGTTTATTTGTTGTTGTTTGTTCCTGCTTGCTTGAACGCGGGTAGTCACGCTTGTTTTGGATTCTGCTGATTTTGATTAAGAAAAGAAAACTACATTGGCGTGCCTCGTAACAAGATCCAGTGGCCTTGCATAATCAGTCATCTAGGGAGCTGTTGAGAGAGGGAGACGGAGGGAAGACAAAAACAAACAAACAAACAAACAAAAGAGCAAGAAACGTGTAACAAAAACAAAAAACGATGGACTGACAACATTGCAGAATGGACAGAGAGCCATTTGCTGGGACCGAGGCTTTGGCGCACAGCTGACAGAGCTGAAGGAATCTGATGACCAGTTCTTTAGTGTGGTGCCCCCATGACAATTCACGGAGTTAAGGGAGAAGAAGAAGACAATAAATAAATAAATACACAAACAAACAAACAAACAAACAAACAAACAAACAAACAAACAAACAAATAAAGATGAAGGATAAGACGTCAAAGAAGAAGAAGGAGAGCTATTAATGGACGATATTTGTGTCAGCACGAATTGAAATGTTTAATTTCACTCACAAATTGATAAATTGTCCCTGTGCACTCAAGACAGTCTCACTCCTTTTGATAAAACGAGCGTATATAATGAATAGGTTACGTCGCCTAACAGACGGGAAAGCTGTGGTTCATTGCCCTTTCGGGGGGAAAAAATGTGTAAAGTAAATTAAAAAAAAAAGTGAGGGGATGAAGGGATGGGGCAGGGTGATGGGTATCTGTGGGTGACATTTGAAAGAGTAGAAAGCTGAAGGAAACAGATATTTTTTATTTGGAATGTTGGTTTGATGTGGCTGAGAGAATAAAATGTGTATGTTTTGGTTATACATTATGTAACATCGTCAGTCTCTGGCCCCAGGGAGAAAGGGGATTTACATTACTTGCATGTTGTGACTGAGAATATCTGTTTCTGGTTTGCATGCATCATGCAACTGTACTCCCTATTCCGTCATAGTTCCTGAAAGGATTTATAGTTGCGCAGCTGTAAAGGAGATTTTTTTTCAATCCATTTATGAGGGGGGGGGGGGGTCGTACTTGCTCTGTGTGTGTGTGTGTGTGTGTGTGTGTGTGTGTGTGTGTGTGTGTGTGCGCGTGCGTGCGTGCGTGTGTGTGTATGAGCAAGACATACTGCATTTGGAAGTAGCTTCTTCAGTTTTAGCTCGTTTGGGGTGAAAAAATTATTTACGAATAATGATATTATTCTTCGGTAACGCTGGCGTTTGTCATACCAAGATCTCACACCAGTAATGTAGATGAACTGAATAACATAAAACTTTGTGAAATCCCACCTCTGTTTCAGTTTCTGTTTGCTTAGGAATGTGTCACACAGTGCAGTATGGCTGTGTCCCATACTACGCGCTACAGTACAAATGTCTTATGGAAAAAACAACAACAACTAATAACAAACAACTACGGCGGATGCCATACACCTGTGAATAAATCCTACGCGCTAGCGAGGACTTAACATCCTGACTGACGGGATCTGCTAGCAGTGTGCGTGGGTCCCTTGGTCCACTCTGTTGTAGAATGTGTACTTGACCGCATCCAGGATTCATCATCATCATCACCATCATGTGCCCTCCCATATGGCGTTGGCGATCATGGCCCTCCATATGTATCTATCCCTTGTTGCCGCAAGCACATCTTCCACCCTCTGTGTTCTCAGCCACTCTGCAAGTCTGTCCAATATTTTCTCCCTGGGTCTACCTGGTGCTCTCTTTCCCTCCAGCTTTCCTGTCGTGACCAGGTGCTCTAATTCCCCTTTCCTCATAAAATGGCCGATAAATGTTGCCTGTCTTTTCCTAATCTTCCTTATGAATGATCTTCTTGTGTCTGCCTCCATCAAGACTGTCTCGTTTGTTTCCTTTGCTGTCCATGGGACTCTCAACACTCTTCTTAGAAACCACATCTCGGCATCCAGGATTGGGAGAGGTAAAAAGAGCGAGGGTGAGGAGATGAGAACCACTTTCCTAACGCCATACTGGAGAAAAGTCCGAGGTCCCCCCCTCACTGACCCCCGACCTGAGGTTGTAGGGGACAAAGTTTACAGGCAGCATGATGGTAAACACAAGACACTGGTTAGTGAGCCATCACACGGTCAGTTACACAATCACAACTGGGGGTTTCAACACGCTGGGAGGCCTGACGCTGTTTGCAAACCATCGCTGATGTAGGTGCACCAATTATGCACAATTGTGGGAAGACCACACGCAGATACGTTTTGCAAGCACGCAGGTGCACTTACGTACACACGCATGAGCGCTAGCCCACACACATACACACACGTACACGTGCACATACACGCGCACGCGCACGCGCACGCGCACACACGCGCTCGCACACACACATACAAAACACACACACACACACACAAACACACACACACACACAACACAAACACAAACACACACACACCACACATACAAACACACACACACACACGCACACACACACACAAACACACAAACACAAACACACACACACACACAAACACACACACACACACAAAACACACACGCACACAAACACACACACACACAAACACACACACAAACACAAACACACACACACACAAACACACACACACACATACAAACACACACGCACACAAACACACAAAAACACACAAATACACACACACACACACATACAAACACACACACACTCACATACACACACATACGCACACAAAGGCCAATTGTCTGCTTCCTGATAGAATCGGAGGGGAATCTTCCTCAAATCACGGGAAGTGAGTGGTTTTCAGAGATGAGACAACAACCCTCATAAACAAGCAAACAAACTTGGGCTGTAAAAGGCCCCTCTGAAGATCAGTCATTAAGTTTGTGTGTTTCCTTGTTTGTTTCTGCACTCTCTTTCAAAACGAGGAAGTCGTTCTACCAGGCCTGCGTGCGTCTCTGCCTATGAGTGCGTATGGGCAGCTGAGGCAGCAAAAGTTTATACATATTGTCAAAAAAAAAGTGGAAATATCTAATAGCAATTTTCGTACCTATTTTAAAAAAAAGTGACAATATTAATAGGAATGCCTTCCCTACCCATACACAGATATTTTAAAGCAAAGTTTATGGTGGGAAAAGGACAAATCAATACAAATTTTACGATACTTATCGACAGTTTTGATCTCCAAATTTGGCCATGTTGCAGACGTATAAGAAAATGTTCTAGTATTGTTTTACTTTTACATTACATATATAATAGATTTGTCACGAACAATTTTTTTGTCACATCAAGACCTGATCACTGAAACTAAGCGAATGCAGTTATGCGCTGGAATTTCCTTGATCATTTGTATCTTTGGGACGATATTAGTTTGGGACAGATTCATTCATAAACAGAAGAGTAAAAGTTTGCTCAATATTTTAGACGCTTATTGGGTCACACTGACGTAAACTAAGAGCCAGGCTGTTATAATTATTGGGTCAGTCTGGAGTCCTTGGTGTGTTGGAACAGTGGAAACAGTGTGACACTTGTGACTAAGAAAATATTGTCCTCACCTAGTCGATAGACAGCTGAGCATTTGTTCATTGACAGGGGTGGGGGTGGGGGTGGGCTTTCTGTCATGCGAGACGAGTTTATACAGAATAGCTAGTAGTGTTGTGATTCAGACCTTTGATTATTTATTTATTTACTTTATATATATGTTCCTTTTTTTGAAGATAAGATACACACATACACATGTCGTTTACATGTAACCAAGATTATTCCAGTGATAGGCTGATAAAATACCAGTATAAAATATAGACTAGGTAAAACATAGTCTAGGTAGGGCCTCAGGACCTGGCCAGCTCATGGGTTTATGTGCAGGCTTAAGACTTGTGCCATGATCACCATACACATGGCATCTGTGACGTTAGTGTGTATGGAATTCGTTCAGAGTGCGGAGACGTCATCTTGAGAAACTGAAACTGAAACTGAAGTTGAACACTTTGACAAACATGTCCATAAACAGACTTGGTACTGTTTGAGATTTTTGTCCACTTTGGGGACGATTGTGAACCCAAAATAAGAAATTCAGGTAGGCCTATAAGGTTTTTGTTTTTGCGACTTCCTGCTAGGTTGGACCTGTGATACAATTTTGTTGAAGATCTATGTACGTGAAATGTTGAAAAATCTTTGCTGCACACACACACACACACACACACACACACACACACACACACACACACACACACACACACACACACACACACACACACACACACACACACACACACACAATCTGATCCATATGAAATAAGAGATAAAAGGAAGATGAAAGAATGGATTGGAGACAACATATTTGCTTCAGACAGATTGGTTTATAAATGATATGTCTCAATTGTATCACAAGTACCTGAAAGTGTGAGAAAAGAGGATGGCTTGATAACATGCTTGAATAGCCTTCGTTTACACACACACGCACACTCTCTCTCTCACGCACACACAGACACACACACACATATATATACACACACACACTCTCTCTCTCTCACACACAAACACACACTCTCTCTCTCACACAAACATATACACACACGCACACACACACACACACACACACACTTTCTCTATCTCTCTCTCACACATAGTCTATCTCTCTCTCACACACACATACACACGCGTGCGCACACACACACACACACACACTCTCTCTCTCAAGCACACACACACACACACACACACACACACACACTCTCTCTCTCTCTCTCTCACATACACACTAAAACTTGATGTTTTAATAACGATCATCAGCCCAGTTTTTGATCGCTCAGCCGTAAAGCAGCTCTTTGTTGCGCCAGAACACACGTGCAGTACCTGTCTCACGCAGAGAAACACAAGCCCTCACTCAAGAGACTCGCTCGCTCGTGCAGCAAGATAGCGCAGCGTTGCGCAAACAAGGCCGGGGAATCGATGGCACAGATTGAGCAGCCCACGAGCGCGGGACCCAAAGGGCCCAAAGGGTTGGGTAATGAAGGAGAACAAAGATAGGACTGGCTGTTGGCGGCCCGGTAACAAGTGTTGCCTTGTCAACAGTTGTGCTATAGCACTGTTGGCCCGCTTGATTAAAAAAACGGTCGCCTTTGGCGGTATATTTGGCAATCGGATAGGGCTCTGGGTGGTGTGGAGTTCGGAGCAGACTTTTCTTTTTTGTTTTTTGTTTGGGTGGGTGGGGGTGTAAAGAGAGGAGATTGATTCAGAGCCATACATGGCTTGTCTCCGATGTAGTAGTATCCGCGTGGATCTGGGTACGATATGATAGTATTTACTATGACGTAGAAGAGTGGCGTTAGCCCTGATATGGCTCTAGTCGTCGGCTGGGCTATAATCAATATGAACAGAACAGTTGATCCAAGGGACACTACTCTCACTCTGAGAGACATGCTTGGTTGGTCGTAGCAAGGAGTGAGAACAATTAAGCAAATACTCGGCGACACTACATCGGATGCCCAAACTAGCAGCTAAATTAGTTGGATGATGTAAAGGGGCAGTCACCACACAGACATCCTTTATGAGTCACCACCATCAGATTCTGTACACGTTGTGAGGAGACAGATAGGACGCGGTAGTAGACAGAATCTTTCGTCCCCATCTCGAAGATTCGTGGCAGCAAGCTGTGCGGTTATTCCTTGACCTTGGCCATTCTGCTGTTCCCATGTCGACCTTTGCCACAGTCTGTCTCCAGAGTACCGTGAGGGACGGTCGTGGACACCGCCGTGATGAGTGAGATAACCGCACCAAGCAAGCTTGCGTCATTTCACGTTGCCAGAAGCGTTACCGTTGGCCCACACGAGTGTTGACCTTGCTGTACTCCACTGATCATAGGTCGAGATGGTTATGCAGTGTGAATGTTTCCTCAGGCAGGCACTTAGTTTCAAAGGACTGAATTGTCTTAATAAAATCACCATTTGTCTAGGTCGAGATGCTTATGGAATGTGAAACTTTCTTCTGGCACTTAGTCCCAAAGTCTTGAGTTGTCTTAATGAAATCATCAAACGGTGTCATTGATTCACAACAATCAGAAGGACAGGCTATTAGCGATTGGTATAGTCTGTAGGTAGGTAGGCAGGCCTCCTTCAGTCGGCGTCGACTATGGATGATATACCCTAATGCCGTGCTGAGTCGAACTGACGCTTCTGGAGCAGTATTGGCTGTGGCTGGCAAAGCCGACACGGGAAAGGCAGTTTCTGCGACATTGGATGTGTGTACGGATGCTGACCATGGGACTGCCTTCAAATGAGCTTGCTTTCCGCCTGACTCTCTTTTCCTCAGGAAAGGTCTGGATCTTCTTTCCCCAGACATAAGCTGTTTCAGAAGCACACTGCGCCATCTGTTGCGGTCGGCTGTTGTGTCTCCCCAACTCTTTCTGTGTTGATGTCCAGAGCTTCCATATCACGCTTGCAGACGTCTTTGTATCATAGCTGGGGGCGGCCAACAGATCTCTTACCGGAGACTAGTTCACCATAAAGGATATTCTTTGGGATACGTCCATCTTCCATCCGGCACACATGGTCAAGCCAGCGCAGCCTGCGTTGTCTGAGCAGTGTGTGCATGGCGGAGGGACCAGCACATGCTAAGACCTGGGTGTTCGGTATTTTGTCACTCCACTGAGGATGTGACGAAGGGAGTGCAAGTGAATCAAATATGTTGTCCATGTTTCGCTGCCACACGGTAGAGTGCTGATGATGCAGGCATTGTACACTGACATATTGGTCGGAAGGTTTGGGTTCTCCCATACGCGAGGTTGCTGCAATGCTACAATGCGCTTGTTGATCTCAGTTTCGAGGGACAGATTATTGCTGATGATGGACCCAAGGTATGTGAAATGGTGGACGGCATCGGCTAGATTTTGAGACGCGCCAACACGACTCGGGAGTACAGAAGGGAAATGCTCCTGTAGTTGTTGCAGTCACTTCTGTCTGCCTTGTTCTTATAGAGGGTGACGATCTTGGCATCTCTCTTCTAATAGAGGATGACGATCTTGGCATCTCTCTTCTAATAGAGGATGACGATCTTGGCATCTCTCTTCTAATAGAGGATGACGATCTTGGCATCTCTCTTCTAATAGAGGATGACGATCTTGGCATCTCTCTTCTAATAGAGGATGACGATCTTGGCATCTCTCTTCTAATAGAGGATGACGATCCTTGCATCTCTCTTCTAATAGAGGATGACGATCCTTGCATCTCTCTTCTAATAGAGGATGACGATCCTTGCATCTCTCTTCTAATAGAGGGTGACGATCCTTGCATCTCTCTTCTAATAGAGGATGACGATCCTTGCATCTCTCTTCTAATAGAGGGTGACGATCCTTGCATCTCTCTTCTAATAGAGGATGACGATCCTTGCATCTCTCTTCTAATAGAGGATGACGATCCTTGCATCTCTCTTCTAATAGAGGATGACGATCCTTGCATCTCTCTTCTAATAGAGGATGACGATCCTTGCATCTCTCTTCTAATAGAGGATGACGATCCTTGCATCTCTCTTCTAATAGAGGATGACGATCCTTGCATCTCTCTTCTAATAGAGGATGACGATCCTTGCATCTCTCTTCTAATAGAGGGTGACGATCCTTGCATCTCTCTTCTAATAGAGGATGACGATCCTTGCATCTCTCTTCTAATAGAGGATGACGATCCTTGCATCTCTCTTCTAACAGAGGGTGACGATCTTGGCTCTTGGCATCTCTCTTCTAATCGAGGATGACGATCTTGGCATCTCTCTTATAATAGAGGATGACGATCTTGGCATCTCTCTTCTAATAGAGGATGACGATCTTGGCATCTCTCTTCTAACAGAGGGTGACGATCTTGGCTCTTGGCATCTCTCTTCTAATCGAGGATGACGATCTTGGCATCTCTCTTATAATAGAGGATGACGACCTTGGCATCTCTCTTATAATAGAGGATGACGATCTTGGCATATCTCTTATAATAGAGGATGACGATCTTGGCATATCTCTTATAATAGAGGATGACGATCTTGGCATCTCTCTTATAATAGAGGATGACGATCTTGGCATCTCTCTTATAATAGAGGATGACGATCTTGGCATCTCTCTTCTAATAGAGGATGACGATCTTGGCATCTCTCTTATAATAGAGGATGACGATCTTGGCATCTCTCTTCCAAAAGAGGATGACGATCTTGGCATCTCTCTTATAATAGAGGATGACGATCTTGGCATCTCTCTTATAATAGAGGATGACGATCTTGGCATCTCTCTTATAATAGAGGATGACGATCTTGGCATCTCTCTTCTAATAGAGGATGACGATCTTGGCATATCTCTTATAATAGAGGATGACGATCTTGGCATCTCTCTTATAATAGAGGATGACGATCTTGGCATCTCTCTTATAATAGAGGATGACGATCTTGGCATATCTCTTATAATAGAGGGTGACGATCTTGGCATATCTCTACAATAGAGGATGACGATCTTGGCATATCTCTTATAATAGAGGATGACGATCTTGGCATATCTCTTATAATAGAGGATGACGATCTTGGCATATCTCTTCCAATAGAGGATGACGATCTTGGCATATCTCTTATAATAAAGGATGACGATCTTGGCATCTCTCTTATAATAGAGGATGACGATTCTTGGCATATCTCTTCCAATAGAGGATGACGATCTTGGCATATCTCTTATAATAGAGGATGACGATCTTGGCATCTCTCTTATAATAGAGGATGACGATCTTGGCATCTCTCTTATAATAGAGGATGACGATCTTGGCATCTCTCTTTAATAGAGGATGACGATCTTGGCATCTCTCTTATAATAGAGGATGACGATCTTGGCATCTCTCTTATAATAGAGGATGACGATCTTGGCATCTCTCTTATAATAGAGGATGACGATCTTGGCATCTCTCTTATAATAGAGGATGACGATCTTGGCATCTCTCTTAATAGAGGATGACGATCTTGGCATTCTCTTTAATAGAGGATGACGATCTTGGCATCTCTCTTATAATAGAGGATGACGATCTTGGCATCTCTCTTTAATAGAGGATGACGATCTTGGCATTCTCTTATAATAGAGGATGACGATCTTGGCATTCTCTTATAATAGAGGATGACGATCTTGGCATATCTCTATAATAGAGGATGACGATCTTGGCATATCTCTTCCAATAGAGGATGACGATCTGGCATATTCTCTTCAATAGAGGATGACGATCTTGGCATCTCTCTAATAGAGGATGACGATCTTGGCATCTCTCTTAATAGAGGATGACGATCTTGGCATTCTCTTTAATAGAGGATGACGATCTTGGCATCTCTCTCTTAATAGAGGATGACGATCTTGGCATCTCTCTTATAATAGAGGATGACGATCTTGGCATCTCTCTTTAATAGAGGATGACGATCTTGGCATCTCTCTTATAATAGAGGATGACGATCTTGGCATATCTCTTCAATAGGAGCTGGATAGACGATCTTGGCATCACTAACTCTCTCTTATAATAGAGGATGACGATCTTGGCAATCTCTCTATATAGAGGATGACGATCTTGGCATCTCTCTTATAATAGAGATGACGATCTTGGCATATCTCTTCCAATAGAGGATGACGATCTTGGCATCTCTTTAATAGAGGATGACGATCTTGGCATTCTCTTCAATAGAGGATGACGATCTTGGCATATCTCTTCATATAGAGGATGACGATCTTGGCATATCTCTATAATAGAGGATGACGATCTTGGCATTCTCTTCAAAAGAGATGACGATCTTGGCATATCTCTTATAATAGAGGATGACGATCTTGGCATATCTCTTATAAGGTATGACGATCTTGGCATATCTCTTAATAGAGGATGACGATCTTGGCATTCTCTTATAATAGAGATGACGATCTTGGCATATCTCTTAATAGAGGATGACGATCTTGGCATTCTCTTTAATAGAGATGACGACTTGGCATTCTCTTATAATAGAGGATGACGATCTTGGCATCTCTCTTATAATAGAGATGACGATCTTGGCATTCTCTTTAATAGAGGATGACGATCTTGGCATCTCTCTTATAATAGAGGATGACGATCTTGGCATCTCTCTTATAATAGAGGATGACGATCTTGGCATATCTCTTCAATAGAGGATACGATCTTGGCTATGACTCTCTTATAATAGAGGTGACGATCTTGGCATTCTCTTAATAGAGGATGACGATCTTGCATATCTCTTATAATAGAGGATGACGATCGGCATTCTCTAATAGGGATGAGATCTGCATTCTCTTCAATAGAGGATGACGATCTTGGCATCTCTCTTATAATAGAGGATGACGATCTTGGCATATCTCTCCAATAGAGGATGACGATCTTGGCATATCTCTTAATAGAGGATGACGATCTTGGCATCTCTCTTATAAAGGATGACGATCTTGGCATATCTCTTCCAATAGAGGATGACGATCTTGGCATCTCTCTTATAATAGAGGATGACGATCTTGGCATCTCTCTTATAATAGAGGATGACGATCTTGGCATCTCTTATAATAGAGGATGACGATCTTGGCATCTCTCTTCTAATAGAGGATGACGATCTTGGCATCTCTCTTATAATAGAGGATGACGATCTTGGCATATCTCTTCCAATAGAGGATGACGATCTTGGCATCTCTTTATAATAGAGGATGACGATCTTGGCATCTTCTTATAATAGAGGATGACGATCTTGGCATCTCTCTTAATAGAGATGACGATCTTGGCTCTCTTATAATAGAGGATGACGATCTTGCATCTCTTCAAAATGGATGACGACTTGATCTCTTATAATAGAGGTGACGATATGGCATCTCTTTAATGGATCGATCTTGCATATGCTCATATGGGATGCGATCTGGCATCTTTATAATAGAGGATGACGATCTTGGCTCTTTATAATAGAGATGACGATCTTGGCATATCTTCTAATAAGGTGACGATCTTGGCATCTCTTATAATATACGATCTTGGCATATCTTAATAGAGGATGACGATCTTGGCAATCTCTTATATAGAGGTGACGATCTTGCATCTCTTTAATAGAGGATGACGTTGCATCTCTCTTTAATAGAGGATGACGATCTTGCTTCTCTTACAATGAGGATGCGATCTTGCATCTTTTATAAGATCTTGGCTATTCTTATAATCTAATTGGAACGATTGGCTTCTTCATAATGGATACATTTGGATACTCTCATATTAGAGATGATCTGGATATCTTTCCAATTGACGATCTTGGCATTCTCTATAATAGAGATAGATCTGGCATCTCTTTAATAGAGGATGACGATCTTGGCATCTCTCTTATAAATAGAGGATGGATCTTGGCATTCTCTTAATAAGATGACGACTTGGCATATCTCTTATAATGGGTGACGATCTTGGCATTCCTTTAATAAGGATGACGATCTGGCATATTCTTCCAATAGAGGATGACGATCTTGGCATATCTCTTCCAATAGAGTGATGGACTCTTAATAGGATGCATCTGCATCTCTTTAATGGATGACGATCTCTTCAATTCACATGAGGAGAATCTTGGCATATCTCTTATAATAGAGGATGACGATCTTGGCACTCTCTTAAAGAGGTGAGTCTTGGCTCTCTTCATAAGATGAGAGATCATTGGCATCTCTCTTTAATAGGATGACGATCTTGGCTCTTCTTAATAGAGGATGACGATCTTGGCATATCCTTAATGATGAGATCTTGGCATTCTCTCTTATAATAGAGGATGACGATCTTGGCATATCTCTCCAATAGAGATGGATACTGATCTTTCATTCTCTCTTGAGAGGTACGATTGGCATCTCCTTATAATAGAATGACGATCTTGGCATCTTCTTTAAATAGAGGATGATGGTCTTGGCATATCTCTTAATAGAGGATGACGATCTTGGCATCTCTCATAAAAGAGGATGACGATCTTGGCATCTCTTCTATAATGGATGACGATCTTGGCATATCTCTTCATAATAGAGGTGACGATCTTGGCTCTTGGCATATCTTATAATAGGGTGACGATCTATCATCTCTTTAATAAGGATGACGATCTGGCTCTCTTCCAATTATAGACGATCTTGGCATTCTCTTATAATAGAGGATGACGATCTTGGCATCTCTTCCTATTGAGGATGACGATTTTGGCATATCTCTTATAATAGTGGATGACGATCTTGTGCATATCTCTTATATAGAGGGACGATTTGCATCTCTTATAGAGGGTGACGATCTGGCATCTTCTTATAATAGAGGATACGATTTGGCATCTCTTTCAATAGGGATGACGATCTTGGCATATCTCTTCAATAGAGGATGACGCATTGGCATCTCTCTTATAATAGACGATCTGCGATCTTCTTCATATATGACGATCATAGGGTGCATTCTCTTATAATAGGATGACGATCTTGGCATCTTCTTATAATTGACTCTTGGCCATTATAGGATGATTTGGATATCCTCCTAGAGGATCA
The DNA here is from genome assembly GCA_030674185.1 of Monoplex corrugatus. Classification (NCBI taxonomy): domain Eukaryota; kingdom Metazoa; phylum Mollusca; class Gastropoda; order Littorinimorpha; family Ranellidae; genus Monoplex; species Monoplex corrugatus. The sequence continues at coordinate 15,197 of JAPXFY010002985.1, forward strand.
TATGATGATCTCTTATAAGGATGACATCTTGGCATGCTTTATAATGGATGACGATCTTGGCATCTTATGGACGATCTTGCTTTATTCATAATAGGTGACGATTTGGCATATCTCTATATAAGGGATGACGATTTGGCATTCTCTTCCTAGAGGATGACGATCTTGGCATCTTCATAATGAGACTGCTATTATAGGGAACTCTTGGCATTCATCTGAGGATTGGCATATCTCTCAATAGAGGATGACGATCTTGGCATCTCTTTAAATAGAGGATGACGATCTTGGCATTCTCTTATAATAGAGGATGACGATCTTGGCATCTCTTTAATAGAGGGATTTGGACTCTTGGCATATCTTTATAATGAGATGAGACTTGGCATTTCTTATATTAAGTGACGATCTGTCTTGCATCTCTTTATAAAGGGATGACGATCTGGCATATCTCTTATAATAGAGGAGACGATCTGGCATCTTCTATAATAGAGGATCGATCTTGGATCTCTTATAATAGATGACGATCTTGCTCTCTTTAAAGAGGATGACGTCTTGGCATCTCTCTTATAATAGGGATGACGATCTTGGCATCTCTTTATAATGGAGATCGATCTGGCATTCTTTCTAATAGGATGACGATCTTGGCATATCTCTTAATAAGGTGACGATCTGGCATATCTCTTATAATGAGGATCTCAATTGGAGAATCTTGGCATCTTCTTATATAGGATGACGATCTTGGATCTTCTTCCAATAGAGTGACGATTGGCATATCTCTTTAATAAGGTGACGATCTTGGCATCTCTCTTATAATAGATGGATGACGATCATGGCGATTCTTCCATTAATAGGATGACGATCTTGGCATATCTCTTATAATAGAGGATGACGATCTTGGCACTTCTCTTATAATAAGGATGACGATCTTGGCATCTCTCTTATAATAGAGGATGACGATCTTGCTATATCTTAAGACTTCTGGATATCTTATGAGCATTCTTCTCTTCAATAGAGATGACATCTTGGCATATCTTTCAATAGAGGATGACGATCTTGGCATCTCTCTTATAATAGGGATGACGATCTTGGCATCTCTCTTATAATGAGAGGATGCATCTATAATAGGGCATCTCTCTTAATCTTATAATAGGACATCTTGGCTTCTCTTATATAGAGGAACGATCTTGGCATCTCTTTATAATAGAGGATGACGATCTTGGCTTCTCTTCTAATAGAGGATGGTTGGCATCTCTTTAATAGAGGATGACGATCTTGGCATTCTTTATAATAGAGGATGACGATCTTGGCATATCTCTTATAATAGAGGATGACGATCTATGCATTCAAGAGGATACGATCTGCATATCAATAGAGGATGAGCATGGCATTCTTTAATAGAGGATGACGATCTTGGCATATCTCTTCTAATAGAGGATGACGATCTTGGCATATCTCTTCCAATAGAGGATGACGATTTTGGCATATCTCTTATAATAGAGGGTGACGATCTTGGCTCTTGGCATATCTCTTATAATAGAGGGTGACGATCTTGGCATATCTCTTATAATAGAGGGTGACGATCTTGGCTCTTGGCATATCTCTTATAATAGAGGGTGACGATCTTGGCATATCTCTTATAATAGAGGATGACGATCTTGGCTCTTGGCATATCTCTTATAATAGAGGGTGACGATCTTGGCATATCTCTTATAATAGAGGATGACGATCTTGGCTCTTGGCATATCTCTTATAATAGAGGGTGACGATCTTGGCATATCTCTTATAATAGAGGGTGACGATCTTGGCATATCTCTTATAATAGAGGATGACGATCTTGGCATATCTCTTATAATAGAGGTTGACGATCTTGGCATATCTCTTATAATAGAGGATGACGATCTTGGCATCTCTCTTATAATAGAGGGTGACGATCTTGGCATATCTCTTATAATAGAGGGTGACGATCTTGGCATCTCTCTTATAATAGGGGATGATGATCTTGGCATATCTCTTATAATAGAGGATGACGATCTTGGCATCTCTCTTATAATAGAGGATGACGATCTTGGCATATCTCTTATAATAGAGGGTGACGATCTTGGCATATCTCTTCCAATAGAGGATAACGATATTGGCATATCTCTTATAATAGAGGATGACGATCTTGGCATCTCTCTTATAATAGAGGGTGACGATCTTGGCATATCTCTTATAATAGAGGATGACGATCTTGGCATATCTCTTATAATAGAGGATGACGATCTTGGCATCTCTCTTATAATAGAGGATGACGATCTTGGCATCTCTCTT
>JAPXFY010000298.1:35000-42500 GCA_030674185.1 Monoplex corrugatus
TATGTAATGAGGTAAACCAGCAGACGTCATTTATTAATATCTGTATTATGTAATGAGGTAAACCAGCAGACGTCATTTATTAATATCTGTATTATGTAATGAGGTAAACCAGCAGACGTCATTTATTAAGTTTGATTATGTAATGAGATAAACCAGCAGACGTCATTTATTTATATTGTTATTATGTAATGAGTAAACCAGCAGACGGCATTTATTTATATTGTATTATGTAATGAGGTAAACCAGCAGACGTCATTTATTTATTATTGTAATATAAAGAACTGAGGTATTCCAGCAGAGACGTCAATTATTAATATCTTTGTATGTAATGAGTAAACCAGCAGACGTCATTTATTAATATCTGTATTATGTAATGAGGTAAACCAGCAGACGTCATTTATTAATATCTGTATTATGTAATGAGGTAAACCAGCAGACGTCATTTATTAATATCTGTATTATGTAATGAGGTAAACCAGCAGACGTCATTTATTAATATCTGTATTATGTAATGAGGTAAACCAGCAGACGTCATTTATTAATATCTGTATTATGTAATGAGGTAAACCAGCAGACGTCATTTATTAATATCTGTATTATGTAATGAGGTAAACCAGCAGACGTCATTTATTAATATCTGTATTATGTAATCAGGTAAACCAGCAGACGTCATTTATTAATATCTGTATTATGTAATGAGGATAAACCAGCAGACGTCATTTATTAATATCTGTATTATGTAATGAGGTAAACCAGCAGACGTCATTTATTAATATCTGTATTATGTAATGAGGTAAACCAGCAGACGTCATTTATTAATATCTGTATTATGTAATGAGGTAAACCAGCAGACGTCATTTATTAATATGTTTATTATGTAATGAGATAAACCAGCAGACGTCATTTTTTATATGTTATTATGTAATGAGATAAACCAGCAGACGTCATTTATTTATATGTTTATTATGTAATGAGATAAACCAGCAGACGTCATTTATTTATATGTTTATTATGTAATGAGATAAACCAGCAGACGGCATTTATTTCATGTTTTATATGTAATGAGTAACTCAGCAGACGTCATTTATTTATATCTGTATTATGTAATGAGATAAACCAGCAGACGCATTTATTAATATCTGTATTATGTAATGAGGTAACCAGCAGACGTCAATTATTAATATCTGTATTATGTAATGAGTAAACCAGCAGACGTCATTTATTAATATCTGTATTATGTAATGAGGTAAACCAGCAGACGTCATTTATTAATATCTGTATTATGTAATGAGGTAAACCAGCAGACGTCATTTATTAATATCTGTATTATGTAATGAGGTAAACCAGCAGACGTCATTTATTAATATCTGTATTATGTAATGAGGTAAACCAGCAGACGTCATTTATTAATATCTGTATTATGTAATGAGGTAAACCAGCAGACGTCATTTATTAATATCTGTATTATGTAATGAGGTAAACCAGCAGACGTCATTTATTAATATCTGTATTATGTAATGAGGTAAACCAGCAGACGTCATTTATTAATATCTGTATTATGTAATGAGGTAACCAGCAGACGTCATTTATTAACATGTTTATTATGTAATGAGATAAACCAGACGTCATTTATTATATGTTATTATGTAAGAGAATAAACCAGCAGACGATTTATTTAATATGTTTATTATGTAATGAGATAAACCAGCAGACGTCATTTATTTATATGTTATTATGTAATAATAACCGCAGACGGCATTTATTTCCATGTTGATTATATAATGAGCTGAATTAGAGACGCAATATTATTCTTTGTATGTAATGAGATTAAACCAGCACGTCATATATAAATCTGTATTAGTAATGAGGTAAACCAGCAGACGTAATTATTAATATCTGTATTATGTAATAGTAAACCAGCAGACGTCATTATTAATATCTGTATTATTAATGAGGTAAACCAGACGTCATTTATTATATCTGTATTATGTAATGAGGTAAACCAGCAGACGTCATTTATTAATATCTGTATTATGTAATGAGGTAACAGCAGACGTCTTTATTAATACTTATTAGAGGTAACCAGCAGACGTCATTTATTAATATCTGTATTATGTAATGAGGTAAAACCAGCAGACGTCATTTATTAATATCTGTATTATGTAATGAGGTAAACCAGCAGACGTCATTTATTAATATCTGTATTATGTAATGAGGTAAACCAGCAGACGTCATTTATTAATATCTGTATTATGTAATGAGGTAAACCAGCAGACGTCATTTCTTAATATCTGTATTATGTAATGAGGTAAACCAGCAGACGTCATTTATTAATATCTGTATTATGTAATGAGGTAAACCAGCAGACGTCATTTATTTATATGTTTATTATGTAATGAGATAAACCAGCAGACGGCATTTATTTATATGTTTATTATGTAATGAGATAAACCAGCAGACGTCATTTATTTATATGTTTATTATGTAATGAGATAAACCAGCAGACGGCATTTATTTCCATGTTGATTATATAATGAGCTGAATTAGAAGACGTCAATTATTTATATCTTTGTATGTAATGAGAAGAAAGTGCAGGTGCACACGGAATGGAAGTGAGCACAGAAAAAAGCAAAGTCCTGGTCAACAGCACAACCAACACCCATGCTGAAATCTACATGAACGGGCAACAGCTTGAAGAAGTGGACGCTTTCAAATACCTTGGCGCCACTCTCACCAAAGACGGTCGCTCTACCACAGAAATCAAGACCAGACTAGCGATCGCAACAGCAGCAATGGTAAAGCTAAACAAGATCTGGAAGAGCAGAGAGATCGGCTTTCCATCGAAGATGAAGCTGTACAAGTCCCTGGTGCTCCCCATCCTGCTGTATGGATGCGAGAGCTGGACCATGACAGCAGAGACCACCAAGAGAATCCAGACGTTTGAAACTAAATGCTTCAGGCGCTTGCTCGGGATCTCTTGGCAAGATCGGAAGACAAACGACTTTGTGTGGAGCCAAATAACAACACTCGCAGGCCCACAAGAACCCCTCCTGGCAACAGTCAAGAACAGGAAGCTGTCGTGGTTCGGGCATGTCACACGCCACAACTCACTGCCCAAAACGGTCCTCCAGGGTACACTGGGAGGCGGCAGACGAAGGGGACGACAAGCCAAATGCTGGATGGACAACATCAAAGAATGGACCAGGTTGGATGGCCCCACGCTGGTGCGACAGGCGGAGGACAGGACCGGTTGGCGACGGCTGGCTTCAAGAGTGTCTCTCATCTCTCCTCTACGCCCATCACGGGCAGGAGAATGATGATGATGATGATGTAATGAGATAAACCAGCAGTCGTCATTTATTAATATCTGTATTATGTAATGAGGTAAACCAGCAGACGTCATTTATTAATATCTGTATTATGTAATGAGGTAAACCAGCAGACGTCATTTATTAATATCTGTATTATGTAATGAGGTAAACCAGCAGACGTCATTTATTAATATCTGTATTATGTAATGAGGTAAACCAGCAGACGTCATTTATTAATATCTGTATTATGTAATGAGGTAAACCAGCAGACGTCATTTATTTACATGTTTATTATGTAATGAGATAAACCAGCAGACGTCATTTATTTATATGTTTATTATGTAATGAGATAAACCAGCAGACGTCATTTATTTATATGTTTATTATGTAATGAGATAAACCAGCAGACGGCATTTATTTCCATGTTGATTATATAATGAGCTGAATTAGAAGACGTCAATTATTTATATCTTTGTATGTAATGAGATAAACAGCAGACGTCATTTATTAATATCTGTATTATGTAATGAGGTAAACCAGCAGACGTCATTTATTAATATCTGTATTATGTAATGAGGTAAACCAGCAGACGTCATTTATTAATATCTGTATTATGTAATGAGGTAAACCAGCAGACGTCATTTATTAATATCTGTATTATGTAATGAGGTAAACCAGCAGACGTCATTTATTAATATCTGTATTATGTAATGAGGTAAACCAGCAGACGTCATTTATTAATATCTGTATTATGTAATGAGGTAAACCAGCAGACGTCATTTATTAATATCTGTATTATGTAATGAGGTAAACCAGCAGACCTCATTTATTAATATCTGTATTATGTAATGAGGTAAACCAGCAGACGTCATTTATTAATATCTGTATTATGTAATGAGGTAAACCAGCAGACGTCATTTATTAATATCTGTATTATGTAATTAGGTAAACCAGCAGACGTCATTTATTAATATCTGTATTATGTAATGAGGTAAACCAGCAGACGTCATTTATTAATATCTGTATTATGTAATGAGGTAAACCAGCAGACGTCCTTTATTAATATCTGTATTATGTAATGAGGTAAACCAGCAGACGTCATTTATTAATATCTGTATTATGTAATGAGGTAAACCAGCAGACGTCATTTATTAATATCTGTATTATGTAATGAGGTAAACCAGCAGACGTCATTTATTAATATCTGTATATGTAATGAGGTAAACCAGCAGACGTCATTTATTATATCTGTATTATGTAATGAGGTAAACCAGCAGACGTCATTTATTAATATTTATTATGTAATGAGTAAACCAGCAGACGTCATTTATTTATATTTATTATGTAATGAGTAAACCAGCAGACGTCATTTATTAATGTTTATTATGTAATGAGATAAACCAGCAGACGTCATTTATTTTATGTTTATTATGTAATGAGATAAACAGCAGACGCATTTATTTAATTTATTATTAATGAGTAACAGAGACGTCATTATTTATATTTTTATGTAATGAGTAAACCAGCAGACGTCATTTATATTCTGTATTATTAATGAGTAAACAGAGACGTCATTTTTATATCTGTATTGTAATGAGTAAACAGCAGACGTCATTATTAATATCTGTATTATGTAATGAGGTAAACCAGCAGACGTCATTTATTAATATCTGTATTATGTAATGAGGTAAACCAGCAGACGTCATTATTAATATCTGTATTATTAATGAGTAAACCAGCAGACGTCATTTATTAATATCTGTATTATGTAATGAGTAAACCAGCAGACGTCATTTATAATATCTGTTTATGTAATGAGGTAACAGCAGACGTCATTTATTAATATCTGTATTATGTAATGAGTAAACCAGCAGACGTCATTTATTAATATTGTATTATGTAATGAGGTAAACAGCAGACTCATTTATATACTGATTATGTAATGAGTAAACAGCAGACGTCATTTATTAATATCTGTATTATGTATGAGTAAACCACAGACGTATTTATTATATCTGTATTATGTAATGAGGTAAACCACAGACGTATTTAATATTGTTTATGTATGAGTAAACCACAGACGTCATTTATTAATATCTGTATTATGTAATGAGGTAAACCAGCAGACGTCATTTATTAATATCTGTATTATGTAATGAGGTAAACCAGCAGACGTCATTTATTAATATCTGTTTATGTAATGGTAAACAAAGTCATTAGAAGATGAAACCAGCAGACGTCATTTATTAATATCTGTATTATGTAATGAGGTAAACCAGCAGACGTCATTTATTAATATCTTATTATGTAATGAGGTAAACCAGCAGACGTCATTTATTATATCTGTATTATGTAATGAGTAAACCAGCAGACGTCATTTATTATATCTGTATTATGTAATGAGGTAAACCAGCAGACGTCATTTATTAATATCTGTATTATGTAATGAGGTAAACCAGCAGACGTCATTTATTAATATCTGTATTATGTAATGAGGTAAACCAGCAGACGTCATTTATTAATATCGTATTATGTAATGAGGTAAACCAGCAGACGTCATTTATTAATATCTGTATTATGTAATGAGGTAAACCAGCAGACGTCATTTATTAATATCTGTATTATGTAATGAGGTAAACCAGCAGACGTCATTTTATTAATATCTGTATTATGTAATGAGGTAAACCAGCAGACGTCATTTATTATAATGTTTATTATGTAATGAGTAAACCAGCAGACGTCATTTATTAATATCTGTATTATGTAATGAGTAAACCAGCAGACGTCATTTATTAATATTTATTATGTAATGAGATAAACCAGCAGACGTCATTTATTTATATGTTTATTATGTAATGAGATAAACCAGCAGACGGCATTTATTATATGTTATTATGTAATGAGTAAACCAGCAGACGTCATTTATTTATATCTTTATTATGTAATGAGATAAACCAGCAGACGCATTTATTAATATCTGTATTATTAATGAGTAAACCGAAGACGTCATTATTAATATCTGTATTATGTAATGAGGTAAACCAGCAGACGTCATTTATTAATATCTGTATTATGTAATGAGGTAAACCAGCAGACGTCATTTATTAATATCTGTATTATGTAATGAGGTAAACCAGCAGACGTCATTTATTAATATCTGTATTATGTAATGAGGTAAACCAGCAGACGTCATTTATTAATATGTTTATTATGTAATGAGATAAACCAGCAGACGTCATTTATTTATATGTTTATTATGTAATGAGATAAACCAGCAGACGGCATTTATTTATATGTTTATTATGTAATGAGATCAACCAGCAGACGTCATTTATTTATATGTTTATTATGTAATGAGATAAACCAGCAGACGGCATTTATTTCCATGTTGATTATATAATGAGCTGAATTAGAAGACGTCAATTATTTATATCTTTGTATGTAATGAGATAAACCAGCAGACGTCATTTATTAATATCTGTATTATGTAATGAGGTAAACCAGCAGACGTCATTTATTAATATCTGTATTATGTAATGAGGTAAACCAGCAGACGTCATTTATTAATATCTGTATTATGTAATGAGGTAAACCAGCAGACGTCATTTATTAATATCTGTATTATGTAATGAGGTAAACCAGCAGACGTCATTTATTAATATCTGTATTATGTAATGAGATAACCCAGCAGACGTCATTTATTAATATCTGTATTATGTAATGAGATAAACCAGCAGACGTCATTTATTAATATCTGTATTATGTAATGAGGTAAACCAGCAGACGTCATTTATTTACATGTTTATTATGTAATGAGATAAACCAGCAGACGTCATTTATTTATATGTTTATTATGTAATGAGATAAACCAGCAGACGGCATTTATTTCCATGTTGATTATATAATGAGCTGAATTAGAAGACGTCAATTATTTATATATTTGTATGTAATGAGATAAACCAGCAGACGTCATTTATTTACATCTTTTTTATGTAATAAGATAAAGCTGCAGGTGTCATCCATTTATACGTTTACAATATAACGTATACAGGGGGGTGCAAAAGTAGGTATACAGTTATGAAAAAAGAAAACACGTACAATACTCATTGCATTTATTATACAAACAAATGAATATTGCATATACATGTAATAACAAGCACAGCCTGAATCCCTCAGATACTCAAACTGC
>JAPXFY010000298.1:47500-50000 GCA_030674185.1 Monoplex corrugatus
CTCGAGTTCAATCCCAGCCCACAACATTAAAAACTGTCCTGTCTTAATGTTTGCATCATTCTGGTGGTGTCAGCTTACTGTTTGATAGGTCCACTGGCCACTGGCCTGTTGGCTGTCCATCTTAATGTTTCCATCATTCTGCTGGTGTCAGCTTACTGTTTCATAGGTCCACTGGCCTGTTGGCTGCCCATCTTAATGTTTCCATCATTCTGGTGGTGTCAGCTTACTGTTTCATAGGTCCACTGGCCTGTTGGCTGCCCATCTTAATGTTTCCATCATTCTGGTGGTGTCAGCTTACTGTTTCATAGGTCCACTGGCCTGATGGCTGCCCATCTTAATGTTTCCATCATTCTGGTGGTGTCAGCTTACTGTTTCATAGGTCCACTGGCCTGTTGGCTGCCCATCTTAATGTTTCCATCATTCTGGTGGTGTCAGCTTACTGTCTCATAGGTCCACTGGCCTGTTGACTGCCCATCTTAACGTTTCCATCATTCTGGTGGTGTCAGCTTGCTGTTTCATAGGTCCACTAGCCTGTTGGCTGCCCATCTTAATGTTTCCATCATTCTGCTGGTGTCAGCTTACTGTTTCATAGATCCACTGGTCTGTTGGCTGCCCATCTTAATGTTTCCATCATTCTGGTGGTGTCAGCTTACTGTTTCATAGGTCCACTGGCCTGGTGGCTGCCCATCTTAATGTTTCCATCATTCTGGTGGTGTCAGCTTACTGTTTCATAGGTCCACTGGCCTGCTGGCTGCCCATCTTAATGTTTCCATCATTCTGGTGGTGTCAGCTTACTGTCTCATAGGTCCACTGGCCTGTTGACTGCCCATCTTAACGTTTCCATCATTCTGGTGGTGTCAGCTTGCTGTTTCATAGGTCCACTAGCCTGTTGGCTGTCCATCTTAATGTTTCCATCATTCTGGTGGTGTCAGCTTACTGTTTCATAGGTCCACTGGCCTTATGGCTGCCCATCTTAATGTTTCCATCATTGTGGTGGTGTGAGCTTACTGTTTCATAGGTCCACTGGCCTGTTGGCTGTCCGTCTTAATGTTTGCATCATTCTGGTGGTGTCAGCTTAATGTTTCATAGGTCCACTGGCCACTGGCCTGTTGGCTGTCCATCTTAATGTTTCCATCATTCTGCTGGTGTCAGCTTACTGTTTCATAGGTCCACTGGCCTGTTGGCTGCCCATCTTAATGTTTCCATCATTCTGGTGGTGTCAGCTTACTGTTTCATAGGTCCACTGGCCTGTTGGCTACCCATCTTAATGTTTCCATCATTCTGCTGGTGTCAGCTTACTGTTTCATAGGTCCACTGGCCTGTTGGCTGCCCATCTTAATGTTTCCATCATTGTGGTGGTGTCAGTTTTCTGTTTCATAGGTCCACTGGCCTGTTGGCTGTCCGTCTTAATGTTTCCATCATTCTGGTGGTGTCAGCTTACTGTTTGATAGGTCCACTGGCCTGTTGGCTGTCCGTCTTAATGTTTCCATCATTCTGGTGGTGTCAGCTTACTGTTTCATAGGTCCACTGGCCTGTTGGCTGCCCATCTTAATGTTTTCATCATTCTGGTGGTGTCAGCTTACTGTTTCATAATGTTTCCATCATTCTGGTGGTGTCAGCTTACTGTTTCATAAGTCCACTGGCCTGTTGGCTGCCCATCTTAATGTTTCCATCATTCTGGTGGTGTCAGCTTACTGTTTCATAGGTCCACTGGCCTGTTGGCTATCCATCTTAATGTTTCCATCATTCTGGTGGTGTCAGCTTACTGTTTCATAGGTCCACTGGCCTGTTGGCTGTCCATCTTAATGTGTCCATCATTCTGGTGGTGTCAGCTTACTGTTTCATAATGTTTCCATCATTCTGGTGGTGTCAGCTTACTGTTTCATAAGTCCACTGGCCTGTTGGCTGCCCATCTTAATGTTTCCATCATTCTGGTGGTGTCAGCTTACTGTTTCATAGGTCCACTGGCCTGTTGGCTATCCATCTTAATGTTTCCATCATTCTGGTGGTGTCAGCTTACTGTTTCATAGGTCTACTGGCCTGTTGGCTGTCCATCTTAATGTGTCCATCATTCTGGTGGTGTCAGCTTACTGTTTCATAGGTCCACTGGCCTGTTGGCTGTCCATCTTAATGTTTCCATCATTCTTGAGGTGTCAGCTTACTATTTCATAAGTCCACTGGCCTGTTGGCTGTCCATCTTAATGTGTCCATCATTCTGGTGGTGTCAGCTTACTGTTTCATAGGTCCACTGGCCTGTTGGCTGTCCATCTTAATGTTTCCATCATTCTTGAGGTGTCAGCTTACTGTTTCACAGGTCCACTGGCCTGTTGGCTGTCCATCTTAATGTATCCATCATTCTTGAGGTGTCAGCTTACTGTTTCATAGGTCCACTGGCCTGCTGGCTGCCCATCTTAATGTGTCCATCATTCTGGTGGTGTCAGCTTTCTGTTTCATAGGTCCCTTCTCCCCATTTCAAGACCGTGTCAGTGCATAGTGTTTT
>JAPXFY010000298.1:55000-57500 GCA_030674185.1 Monoplex corrugatus
AGACATACACACAGACATACACACAGACACAGAGACAAACATACACACAGACGTACAGACAGACATACACACACAATGACACAGCCATCCAGCCAGACAGAGAGACAGACAGACGGAAAGACAGACAGACAAACAGATAATGATGATGACGACAATAAGAACGATACTTTATTTTCCACAGATAAAACTTATCAGCTAATGGGCATTTTTATCAAACTTGGCTTTGCCTGCGTGCAGCATGGTCGACAGACAGACAGACAGACAGAGAGAGAGAGAGAGAGACAGACAGACAGACAGAGAGAGAGAGAGAGAGAGAGACAGACAGACAGACAGACGGACAGGCAGAGAGACACACAGCAGAGAGACAGTAGACAGACAGACAGACGGACATACAGAGAGACAGACAGCAGAGAGACAGACAGACGGACAGACAGACAGAGAGACAGACAGCAGAGAGACACAAGACAGACACAGAGACAGACAGCAGACAGACAGACAGCAGACAGACAGACAGACGGACAGAGAGACAGACGGCAGACAGACAGACAGACAGACGGACAGACAGACAGACAGACAGACGGACGGACGGACGGACAGACAGGGACAAGGGAGACAGACAGAGAGTCAGAAAGAGAAACAGTAAGCTGACATCACCAGAATGATGGAAACATTAAGATGGGCAGCCAACAGGCCAGTGATTTTTTCAATTTTTGCTTGTTTGTTTGTTTGTTTGTTTGTTTGTTTGTCTTTTTGTTTTTGTTTTTGTTTGTTTGTTTGTTTTTGTTTTAGTGTTTTGGTTTTTTGATTGGGTGGGTGGGTGGGTGGGTGTTTGTTTGTTTGTTTGTTTGTTTGTTTGTTATTAGTCATATTACATCGTTTACTTATGATGTTCAATTCTATGTCCAATCTTCTTTAACTACTGGTTTTTCTATTGAGGAATCCACAACAAAAGTCACCGCCCTCGTTCAAGAAAACAGGAACCAGAAAAACATGACAAAAGAATCAGAACGAGTATTCAATACAACCAGACAAGACAGGCGCAAATTGTCGGTCTTGTCTTGTCTTGGCTTGGCTTGGCTTGGCTTGGCTTGTCTTGTCTTGGCTTGGCTTGGCTTGGCTTGTTTTGTCTTGTCTGCGTTGTCTTGTCTGTGTTGTCTTGTCTTGCCTTGTCTTGTCTTGTCTTGTCTTGTTTTGTTTTGTTTTGTCTTTGTTTTGTTTTGTCTTGTTTTGTCTTGTCTGCGTTGTCTTGTCTGTGTTGTCTTGTCTTGTCTTGTCTTGTTTTGTTTTGTCTTGGCTTGTCTTGTTTTGTCTTGTCTGTGTTGTCTTGTCTTGTTTTGTTTTGTCTTGTTTTGTCTTGTCTGCGTTGTCTTGTCTGTGTTGTCTTGCCTTGTCTTGTCTTGTCTTGTCTTGTTTTGTTTTGTCTTGGCTTGTCTTGTTTTGTCTTGTCTGCGTTGTCTTGTCTTGTTTTGTCTTGCCTGCCTTGCCTTGTCTTGTTTTGTCTTGTTGTATCTTGTCTTGTTTTGTCTTGTTTTGTTTTGTTTTGTCTTGCATTGTGTTGTCTTGTTTTGTCTTGTTTGTTTGTCTTGTCTTGTTTTGTCTTCTCTTGTCTCGCCTTGTTTTGTCTTGTCCTTGCCTTGCCTTGTCTTGCCTTGTCTTGTCTTGCTTTGTCTTGTCTTGCCTTGTCTTGTCCTTGTCTTGTCCTTGTCTTTCTTGTCCTGCCTTGCCTTGCCTTGTCTTGTCTTGTCTTGTCTTGCTTTGTCTTGTCTTGCCTTGTCTTGTCCTTGTCTTGTCTTGTCCTGCCTTGCCTTGCCTTGCTTTGTCTTGTCTTGTCTTGTCCTGTCTTGCCTTGTCTTGCCTTGTCTTGCTTTGTCTTGTTTTGTCTTGTCTTGCTTTGTCTTGTCTTGCCTTGTCTTGTCCTTGTCTTGTCTTGTCCTGCCTTGCCTTGCCTTGTCTTGCCTTGTCTTGCTTTGTCTTGTCTTGCCTTGTCTTGTCCTTGTCTTGTCTTGTCTTGTCCTGTCTTGCCTTGTCTTGCCTTGTCTTGCCTTGTCTTGTCTTGTCTTGTCTTGTCCTGTCTTGCCTTGTCTTGCCTTGTCTTGCTTTGTCTTGTTTTGCCTTGCCTTGTCTTGTCTTGTCTTGTTTTGTTTTGTCTTCTCTTGTCTCGCCTTGCTTTGTCTTCTCTTGCCTTGCCATGTCATGTCATGTCATGTCTTGTCATGTCATGTCTTGTCTTGTCTTGTCTTGTTTTGTTTTGTCTTGTCTCGCCTTGTTTTGTCTTGTCCTTGTCTTGTCTTGTCCTGTCTTGCCTTGCCTTGTCTTGCCTTGTCTTGCCTTGTCTTGCTTTGTCTTGCCTTGCCTTGCCTTGCCTTGCCTTGCCTTGCCTTGTCTTGTTTTGTTTTGTTTTGTCTTGCCTTGCCTTGTCTTGCCTTTCTTGTCTGGTCTTGCTTGTCTTGCCTTGTCTTGTCTTGTCTTGCCTTGTCTTGTCCTTGTCTTGTCTTGTCCT